>JAVLSZ010000044.1:2060000-2067500 GCA_032313775.1 Urocyon cinereoargenteus
TCACCCAAACCCTAACCCTAACCCTAAACCGAACCCTAAACCTAACCTTAACCCGAACCCTAACCCTAACCCGAACCCTAACCTGAACCCTAACCCTAACCCTAACCCCAAACCCGAACCCTAACCCTAACCCTAACCCTAACCCGAACCCGAACCCTAACCCTAACCCTAACCCGACACCTAACCCGAACCCTAACACGAAACCTAACCCTAACATTAACCCTAACCCGAACCTTAAACCGAACCCTAACCCGAACCCTAACCCTAACCCTAAACCTCACCCTAACACGAACCCTAACCCTAAACCTAACCCTAACCCGAACCCTAACACGAACCCTAACCCTAACACTAACCCTAACCCTAATCCGAACCCTAACCCTAACCCTAACCCGAACCCGAACCCTAAACCGAACCCGAACCCTAACCCGAAACCTAACACTAACCCGAACCCGAACCCTAACCCGAACCCGAACCCTAACCCGAAACCTAACCCTAACCCTAACCCGAAACCTAACCCGAACCCGAACCCTAACCCGAACCCGAACGCTAACCCGAACCCTAAACCTAAACCTAACCCGAACCCTAACCCTAACACGAACCCTAACCCGAACCCTAACCCGACACCTAACCCGAACCCTAACCCTAACCCGAACCCTAACCTGAACCCTAGCCCTAACCCTAACCCGAACACTAACCCTAACACTAACCCAAACCCTAACCGAAACCCTAACCCTAACCCTAACCCTAACCCTAACCCGAACACTAACCCTAACCCTAACCCTAACACTAACCCCTAACCCGAACCCGAACCCGAACCCTAACCCGAACCCGAACCCTAACCTTACCCCGAACCAGAACCCAAACCATAACCCTAACCATAACACGAACCCTAAACCTAACCCTAACCCTAACCCTAACACCTAACCCTAACCCGAACCCTAACCCTAACCCTAACCCGAACACTAACCCTAACCCTAACCCTAACCCTAACCCTAACACCTAACCCTAACCCGAACCCTAACCCTAACTCGAACATTAACCCTAACCCTAACCCGAACCCTAACCCTAACCCTAACCCGAACCCTAACCCGAATCCGAACCCTAACCCGAACCCTAACCCGAACCCTAACCCGAACCCTAACCCTAACCCTAACCCGAACCCTAACCCGAACCCGAACCCTAACCCGAACCCTAACCCAAACCCTAACACTAAACCTAACCCTAACCCTAACCCTAACCCTAACCCGAACCCTAACCCGAACCCGAACCCTAACCCGAACCCTAACCCGAACCCTAACCCGAAGCCTAATCCTAACCCTAACCCGAACCCTAACCCGAACCCTAACGCTAACCCTAAACCGAACCCTAACCCTAACCCTAAACCTAACCCTAACCCGAACCCTAAACCTAACCCTAAACCGAACCCGAACCCTAACACGAACCCGAACCCTAACCCGAACCCTAACCCTAACCCTAACCCGAACACTAACACTAACCAGAACCCTAACACGAACCCTAAACCTAACCCTAAGCCGAACCCTAACCCTAAACCTAACCGGAACCCTAACACGAACCCTAACCCTAATCCTAACCCTAACCCTAACCCGAACCTTAACCGAACCCTAACCCGAACGCTAACCCTAACACTAAACGGAACCCTAACCGTAATCCTAACCCTAACCCGAACACTAACCCTAACCCTAACCCTAACCCTATCCCTAACCCGAACCCTAACCCTAACCCTAACCCGAACCCTAACCCGAACCCTAACCCTAACCCTAACCCGAACCCTAACCCTAACCCTAACACCTAACCCTAACCCTAAACCTAACCCTAACTCGAACACTAACCCAACCCTAAACCGAACCCTAACCCTAACCCTAACACTAAACCTAACCCGAACCCTAACCCTAAACCTAACCCTAACCCTAACCCTAACCCTAACCCGAACCCTAACCCGAACCCGAACCCTAACCCTAACCCTAACCCGAACCCTAACCCTAACCCGAACACTAACCCTAACCCTAACCCGAACCCGAACCCTAAACCGAAACCTAACCCAAACCCTAACCCTAACCCTAACCCGAACCATAACTCTAACCCTAACCCCTAACCCTAACCCTAACCCGAACCCTAACCCGAACCCTAACCCTAACCCTAACACTAACCCTAACCCGAAACCGAACCCTAACCGGAACCCTACCCCTAACCCTAATCCGAACGCTAACCCTAACCCTAATACTAACCCTAACGCGAACCCGAACCCTAAGCCTAACCCGAACCCGAACCCTAACCCTAACCCGAAACCTAACCCTAAACCTAACCCGAACCCTAAACCTAACCCTGACCCTAACCCTAACCCGAACCCTAAACCTAACCCTAACCCGAACCCTAACCCGAAACCTAACCCTAACCCTAAACATAACCCTAACCCTAACCCGAACCCTAACCCTAAACCGAACCCTAACCCTAACCCTAACCCTAACCCTAACCCTAAACCTAACCCTAAAACGTAACCCGAACCCGATCCCTAACCCTAACCCTAACCCTAACCCGAACCCGAACCCTAACCCTAAACCTAACCCTAACCCTAACCCTAACCCTAACCCTAACCAGAATCCTACCCGAAACCTAACCCTTACCCTAACCCTAACCCTAACCCTAATCCGAACCCTAACCCTAACCCTAACCCGAACCCAAACCCTAACGCGAACCCGAACCCTAACACGAACCCTAACCCGAACCATAGCCCTAACCCTAACCCGAACCCTAACCCTAACCCTAACCCAAACCCTAACCCGAACCCTAACCCTAACCCTAACTCGAACCCGAACCCGAACCCTAAACCTAACCCTAACCCTAACCCTAACCATAACCTTAACCCGAACCCTAACCCTAACCCGAACCCTAACCCTAACCCTAACCCGAAACCTAAACCTAACCCTAACCCGAACCCTAACCCTAAACCGAACCCTAACCCTAACCCTAACCCTAACCCGAATCCTATCCCTAACCCTAACCCGAATACTAAACCGAACTCTAACCCTAACCCTAACCCTAACCCGAAACCTAACCCTAACCCTAACCCGAACCCTAAACCTAACCCTGACCCTAACCCTAACCCGAAACCTAAACCTAACCCTAACCCGAACCCTAACCCGAAACCTAAACCTAACCCTAAACCTAACCCTAACCCTAACCCGAATCCTAACCCTAAACCGAACCCTAACTCTAACCCTAACCCTAAACCTAACCCTAACCCTAACCCCTAACCCTAACCCTAACCCTAACCTTAAACCTAACCCTAAAACGTAACCCGAACCCGAACCCTAACCCTAACCCTAACCCTAACCCGAACCCGAACCCTAACCCTAAACCTAACCCTAACCCTAACCCTAACCCTAACCAGAACCCTACCCGAACTCTAACCCTTACCCTAAACCTAACCCTAACCCTAATCCGAACCCTAACCCTAACCCTAACCCGGACCCGAACCCTAACCCGAACCCGAACCCTAACCCTAACCCGAACCATAGCCCTAACCCTAACCCGAACCCTAACCCTAACCCTAACCCTAACCCTAACCCCTTACCCTAACCCTAACCCTAACCCTAAACCTAACCCTAAAACGTAACCCGAACCCGAACCCTAACCCTAACCCTAACCCTAACCCGAAACCGAACCCTAACCCTAAACCTAACCCTAACCCTAACCCTAACCCTAACCCTAACCAGAACCCTACCCGAACCCTAACCCTTACCCTAACCCTAACCCTAACCCTAATCCGAACCCTAACCCTAACCCTAACCCTAAACCGAACCCGAACCCTAACCCGATCCCGAACTCTAACCCGAACCCTAACCCGAACCATAGCCCTAACCTTAACCCGAACCCTAACCCTAACCCTAACCCTAACCCTAACCCCTAACCCTAACCCTAACCCTAACCCTAAACCTAACCCTAAAACGTAACCCGAACCCGAACCCTAACCCTAACCCTAACCCTAACCCGAACACGAACCCTAACCCTAAACCTAACCCTAACCCTAACCCTAACCCTAACCCTAACCAGAACCCTACCCGAACCCTAACCCTTACCCTAACCCTAACCCTAACCCTAATCCGAACCCTAACCCTAACCCTAACCCGAAACCGAACCCTAACCCGATCCCGAACTCTAACCCGAACCCTAACCCGAACCATAGCCCTAACCCTAACCCGAACCCTAAACCTAACCCTGACCCAAACCCTAACCCGAACCCTAACCCTAACCCTAAACCTAACCCGAACCCGAACCCTAACTCTAACACTAACCCTAACCCTAACCCCTATCACGAACCCGAACCCGAAACCTAACCCGAAACCGAACCCTAACCTTACCCCGAACCCGAACCCAAACCATAACCTAACCCTAACCCGAACCCTAACCCTAACACTAACCCTAACCCTAACCCGAAACCTAACCCTAACCCTAACTCGAACACTAAACCTAACCCTAACCCAAACCCTAACCCTAACCCCTAACCCTAACCCGAACCCTAACCCTAACTCGAACACTAACCCTAACCCAAACGCTAACCGTAAACCTAACCCTAACACAAACCCTAACCCAAACCCGAACCCTAAACCGAACCCGAACCCTAACCATAACCCGAAACCGAACCCTAACCAGAACCCGAACCCTAACCCTAACCCTAACCCGAACCCTAACGCTAACGCTAAACCTAACCCTAACTCTAACCCGAACCCTAACCCTAACCCTATCCGGAACCCTAACCCTAACCCTAACCCTAAACTGAACCCTAACCCCTTACACGAATCCTAACCCTAACCCGAACCTTACCCGAACCCTAACCCTAACCCGAAGCCGAACCCTAACACTAACCCTAACCCCTAACCCTAACCATAACCCTAACCCTAACTCGAACCCTAACCCTAACCTTAACACTAACCCTAACCCGAACCCGAACCCTCACCCGAACCCTACCCCTAAACCTAATCCGAAACCTAAACCTAACCCTAACCCTAACCCTAACCCTAACCCGAACCCTAACCTAACCCTAACCCAAACCATAACCCTAACCCGAACCCTAACACTAACCCGAACCCGAACACTAACCCTAACCCGAACCCTAACCGTAAACCTAACCCTAACCCAAACCCTAACCCAAACCCGAACCCTAAACCGAAACCGAACCCTAAACCTAACCCGAACCCGAACCCTAACCCTAACCCGAACCCTAACCCTAACCCTAACCCGAACCGTAAACCTAACCCTAACCCGAACCCTAACACTAACCCGAACCCTAACACTAACCCTAACCCGAATCCTATCCCTAACACTAACCAAAACACTAACCCGAACCCTAACCCGAACCCTAACCCTAACCCTAACCCGAAACCTAAACCTAACCCTAACCCGAACCCTAACCCTAACCCTAACCCTAACTCTAACCCTAACCCGAACCCTAACCCTAACCCTAACCCGAACCCTAATCCGAAACCTAACCCTAACCCTAAACCTAACCCTAACCCTAACCCGAACCCTAACCCTAACCCGAACCCTAACCCTAACCCTAACACTAACCCCTAACCCTAACCCTAACCCTAACCCTAAACCTAACCCCAAAACGTAACCCGAACCCGAACCCTAACCCTAACCCTAACCCTAACCCGAACCCGAACCCTAACCCTAAACCTAACCCTAACCCTAACCCTAACCCTAACCCGAACCCTAACCCGAACCCTAACCCTTACCCTAACCCTAACCCTAAACCTATTCCGAAACCTAACCCTAACCCTAACCCGAACCCGAACCCGAACCCGAACCCGAACCCTAACCCGAACCCTAACCCGAACCCTAGCCCTAACCCTAACCCGAACCCTTACCCTAACCCTAACCCAAACCCTAACCCGAACCCTAACCCTAACCCTAACTCGAACCCGAACCCGAACCCTAACCCTAACACTAACCCTAAACCTAACCCCTATCACGAACCCGAACCCGAACCCGAACACGAACACGAACCCTAACCTTACCCCGAACCCGAACCCAAACCATAACCCTAACCCTAACCCGAACCCTAACCCTAACCCTAACCCTAAGCCTAACCCTAACCCGAAATCTAACCCTAACCCTAACCCGAACACTAACCCTAACCCTAACTCGAACCCTAACCCTAAACCGAACCCTAACCCGAACCCTAACCCGAACCCTAACCCGAAACCTAAACCGAACCCTAATCCGAATCCTAACCCTAACGCTAAACCGAACCCTTACCCGAACCCTAACCCTAACCCTAACCCGAATCGTAACCATAACCCTACCCCAAACCCTAACCGAAACCTAACCCTAATCCTAACCCTAACCCTAACCCTAACCCGAACCCTAACCCTAACCCTAACCCGAACCCTAACCCCTAACCCGAACACCAACCCTAACCCGAACCCGAAACCTAACCCTACCCCGAACCCCAACCCAAAAGATTAACCGTAACCCTAACCCGAACCTTAACCCTAACCCTAAGCCTAACCCTAACCCGAACCCTAACCCTAAACCTAACCCTAACCCTAACCCTAACCCTAACCCTAACCCTAACCCTAACCCCTAACCCTAACCCGAAACCTAACCCTAACTCGAACCCTAACCCTAACCCTAAACCAAACCCTAACCTTAACCCGAACCCGAACCCTAACCCTAAAACTAAACCTAACCCTAACTCTAACCCGAACCCTAACCCTAACCAGAACCCTAACCATAACCCTAACCCGAACCCGACCACTAACCCCTTACCCGAATCCTAACCCTAACCCGAACCTTACCCGAAACCTAACCCTAAACCTAACCCGAACACTAACACTAACCATAACCCCTAAACCTAACCCTAACCCTCACCCTAACCCGAACCCTACCCTAAACTTAACACTAACCCTAACCCGAACCCGAACCCTAACCCGAACCCTACCCCTAACCCTAATCCGAACCCTAAACCTAACCCTAACCCTAACCATTACCCGAACCCGAACCCGAACCCTAACCCTAACCCTAACCCGAACCCTAACCCTAACCCGAACCCTAACTCTAACCCGAACCCGAACCCGAACACTAACCCTAACCCGAAACCTAACCGTAAACCTAACCTTAACCCAAACCCTAACCCAAATACAAACCCTAACCCGAACCCGAACCCTAACCCTAACCTGAAACCGAACCCTAACCCTAACCCGAACCCTAACCCTAACCCTAACCCGAACCCTAACCCTAACCCTAAACCGAAACCCTAACCTAACCCTAACCCGAACCCTAACGCTAACACGAACCCTAACCCGAACCCTAACCCAAATCCTATCGTAACACTAACCCGAACACTAACCCGAACCCTAACCCTAACCCTAACCCTAACCCGAACCCTAACCCTAACCCTAACCCGAACCCTAACCCTAACCCTAAGCTGAACCCTAACCCTAACCCTAACCCTAACCCTTATCCGAACCCTAACCC
>JAVLSZ010000044.1:2075000-2077500 GCA_032313775.1 Urocyon cinereoargenteus
CCTAACCCGAACCCTAACCCTAAACCGAACCCGAACCCGAACACTAACCCTAACCCGAACCCTAACCGTAACCCTAACCCTAACCCAAACCCTAACCCAAACCCGAACCGTAACCCGAACCCTAACCCGAACCCGAACCCTAACCCTAACCCGAACCCGAAACCTAACCCGAACCCGAACCCTAACCCGAACCCTAACCCGAACCCGAACCCTAAACCTAACCCTAAACCTAACCTTAACCATAACACTAACCCGAACCCTAACCCGAACCCGAACCCTAACCCTAACCCTAACCCGAAACCTAAACCTAACCCTAACCCGAACCCTAACGCTATCCCGAACCCTAACCCTAAACCTCAACCGAATCCTATCCCTAACCCTAACCCGAACACTAACCCGAACCCTAACCCTAACCCTAACCCTAACCCGAACCCTAACCCTAACCCGAACCCTAACCCTAACCCTAACCCTAACCGAACCCTAACCCTAACACTAACCCAAACCCTAACCCGTACCCTAACCCTAACCCTAACACTAACCCAAACCCTAACCCGAACCCTAACCCTAAACCTAAACCTAAACTTAACCCTAACCCGAACCCTAACCCTATCCCGAACCCTAACCCTAACCCTAACCCAAACCCTAACCCGAACCCTAACACTAAACCTAACCCTAACCCGAACCCGAACAATAACCCTAACACTAACCCTAACCCTAACCCCTATCCCGAACCCGAACCCGAACCCTAACCCGAACCCGAACCCTAACCTTACCCCGAACCCGAACCCAAACCATAAACCTAACCCTAACCCGAACCCTAACCCTAATCCTAACCCTAACCCTAACCCGAAACCTAACCCTAACCCTAAACCTAACCCGAACACTAACCCTAAACCTAACCCAAACCCTAACCCTAACCCCTAACCCTAACCTGAACCCTAACCCTAACTCGAACACTAACCCTAACCCTAATCCGAACCCTAACCCTAACCCTAACCCTAACCCTAACCCTAACCCGAACCCTAAACCTAAACCTAACCCTAACCCGAACACTAACCCTAACCCTAACCCAAACCCTAACCCTAACCCCTAACCCTAAACCGAACCCTAACCCTAACCCTAATCCGAACCCTAAACCTAACCCTAACCCTAACCCGAACCCTAACCCGAACCCTAACCCTAACCCTAACCCGAACCCTAACCCTAAACCTAACCCTAACCCTAACCCGAACCCTAACCCTAACCCTAACCCTAACCCGAACACTAACCCTAACCCTAACCCAAACCCTAACCCTAACCCCTAACCCTAACCCGAACCCTACCCCTAACCCTAATCCGAACCCTAAAACTAACCCTAACCCTAACCCTAACCCGAACCCTAACCCTAACCCTAACCCTAACCCGAACGCTAACCCGAAACTTAACCCTAACCCTAACCCCTAACCCTAACCCGAACCCTAACCCTAACTCGAACCCTAACCCTAACCCTAAACCGCACCCTAACCTTACCCCGAACCCGAACCCTAACCCTAACCCTAAACCTAACACTAACTCTAACCCGAACCCTAACCCTAACCCTAAACCTAACCGGAACCCTAACCCTAACCCTAACCAGAACCCGAAACCTAACCCCTTACCCGAATCCTAACCCTAACCCGAACCTTACCCGAACTCTAACCCTAAACCTAACCCGAACCCTAACCCTAACCATAACCCCTAACCCTAACCCTAACCCTAACCCTAACCCGAACCCTAACCCTAACCTTAACACTAACCCTAACCTGAACCCGAACCCTAACCCGAACCCTAACCCGAACCCTAACCCTAACCCGAACCCTAACCCTAAACCGAACCCGAACCCGAACACTAACCCTAACCCGAACCCTAACCGTAACCCTAACCCTAACCTAAACCCTAACCCAAACCCGAACCGTAACCCGAACCCTAACCCGAACCCGAACCCTAACCCTAACCCGAACCCGAAACCTAACCCGAACCCGAACCCTAACCCGAACCCTAACCCGAACCCTAGCCCTAACCCTAACCCGAACCCTAACCCTAACCCTAACCCAAACCCTAACCCAAACCCTAACCCTAACCCAACCCTAACCCGAACCCGGACCCTAAACCTAACACTAACCCTAACACTAACCCCTATCACGAACCCGAACCCGAAACCTAACCCGAACCCGAACCCTAACCTTACCCCGAACCCAAACCCAAAACATAACCCTAACCCTAATCCGAACCCTAACCCTAACCCTAACCCTAACCCAAACCCGAACCCTAACCCTAACACTAACCCTACCCGAACACTAACCCTAACCCTAACCCAAACCCTTACCCTAACCCCTAACCCTAACCCGAACCCTAAAACTAACTCGAACACTAACCCTAACCCTAACCCGAACCCTAAACCTAACCCTAACCCTAACCCTAACCCGAACCCTAACACTAAACCTAACCCTAACCCTAACCCTAACCCTAACCCGAACCCGAA
>JAVLSZ010000044.1:2082500-2085000 GCA_032313775.1 Urocyon cinereoargenteus
TAACCCTAACCCTAACCCTAACACGAACCCTAACCCTAACACTTACCCGAACCCTAAACCTAACCCTAACCCTAACCCGAACCCTAAACCTAACCCTAACCCGAACCCTAACCCTAACCCTAACCCGAACCCTAACCCTAACACTAACCCAAACGCTATCCCGAACCCTAACCCTAACCCTAACCCGAACCCTAAACCTAACTCCAACACCAACCCTAACCCTAATCCGAACCCTAAACCTAACCCTAACCCTAACCCTAACTCGAACCCTAACCCTAACCCTAACCCTAACCCGAACACTAACCCTAACCCTAACCCAAACCCTAAACTTAACCCCTAACCCTAACCCGAACCCTAACCCTAACTCGAACACTAACCCTAACCCTAACCCGAACCCTAACCCTATCCCTAACCCTAACCCGAACCCTAACCCTAAACCAAACCCTAACCCTAACCCTAACCCTAACCCGAACCCTAAACCTAACCCTAACCCTACCCTAACCATAACCCTAACCCTAACCCTAACCCTAACCCTAACCCGAACCCGAACCCTAAACCGAAACCTAAACCTAACCCTAACCGGAACCCTAAACCTAACCCTAACCGAACCCTAACCCTAACCCTAAACCTAACCCTAACCCGAACCCTAACCCTAACCCTAACCCGAACCCTAACCTGAAACCTAAACCTAACCCTAAACCTAACCCTAACCCTAACCCGAACCCTAACCCTAACCCTAACCCTAACCCCTAACCCTAACCCTAACCCTAAACCTAAACCTAACCCTAAAACGTAACCCGAACCCGAACCCTAACCCTAACCCTAACCCTAACCCGAACCCGAACCCTAACCCTAAACCTAACCCTAACCCTAACCCTAACCTGAACCCTAAACCGAACCCTAACCCTTACCCTAACCCTAACCCTAACCCTATTCCGAACCCTAACCCTAACCCTAACCCGAACCCGAACCCTAACCCTAACCCGAACCCTAACCCTAACCCTAAACCTAACCCTAACCCTAACCCTAACCCTAACCCGAACCCGAACCCTAACCCTAACACGAACCCTATTCCGAAACCTAACCCTAACCCTAAACCTAACCCTAACCCTAACCCGAACCCTAACCCTAACCCGAAACTTAACCCTAACCCTAACCCCTAACCCTAACCCTAACCCTAACCCTAAACCTAACCCCAAAACGTAACCCGAACCCGAACCCTAACCCTAACCCTAACCCTAAACCGAACCCGAACCCTAACCCTAAACCTAACCCTAACCCTAACCCTAACCCTAACCCGAACCCTAACCCGAACCCTAACCCTTACCCTAACCCTAACCCTAACCCTATTCCGAACCCTAACCCTAACCCTAAACCGAACCCGAACCCTAACCCGAACCCGAACCCTAACCCGAACCCTAACCCGAACCCTAGCCCTAACCCTAACCCGAACCCTAACCCTAACCCTAACCCAAACCCTAACCCGAACCCTAAACCTAACCCTAACTCGAACCCGAACCCGAACCCTAACCCTAACACTAACCCAAAACCTAACACCTATCACGAACCCGAACCCGTACCCTAACCCGAACACGAACCCTAACATTACCCCGAAACCGAACCCAAAACATAACCCTAACCCTAACCCGTACCCTAATCCTAACCCTAACCCTAACCCTAACCCTAACCCTAACCCGAAACCTAACCCTAACCCGAACCCTAACCCTAAACCTAACCCTAAACCGAACCCTAACCCTAACCCGAACCCTAACATAAAACCTAACCCTAAACCGAACCCTAACCCGAAACCTAACCCTAACCCTAACCCGAACCCTAACCCTAACCCTAACCCTAACCCTAACCCGAACACTAACCCTAACCCTAACTCGAACCCTAACCCTAAACCGAACCCTAACCCGAACCCTAACCCGAAACCTAAACCGAACCCTAATCCGAATCCTAACCCTAACGCTAAACCGAACCCTTACCCGAACCCTAACCCTAACCCTAACCCGAATCCTAACCATAACCCTACCCCAAACCCTAACCCGAAACCTAACCCTAATCCTAACCCTAAACCTAACCCTAACCCGAACCCTAACCCTAACACTAACCCGAACCCTAACCCCTAACCCGAACCCCAACCCTAACCCGAACCCGAAACCTACCCTACCCCGAAACCCAACCCAAAAGATTAACCGTAACCCTAACCCGAACCTTAACCCTAACCCTAAGCCTAACCCTAACCCGAACCCTAACCCTAAACCTAACCCTAACCCGAACCCTAACCCTAACCCTAACCCTAACCCTAACCCGAACCCTAACCCTAACTCGAACCCTAACCCTAACCCTAAACCAAACCCTAACCTTAACCCGAACCCGAACCCTAACCCTAACCCTAAACCTAACCCTAACTCTAACCCGAACCCTAACCCTAACCGGAACCCTAACCCTAACCCTAACCCGAACCCGACCCCTAACCCCTTACCCGAATCCTAAC
>JAVLSZ010000044.1:2090000-2095000 GCA_032313775.1 Urocyon cinereoargenteus
CTAACCCTAACCAGAACCCTAACCCTAACCCTAAACCTAACCCGAACCCTAACCCGAACCCTAACCCGAACCCTAACCCTAACCCGAACCCTAACCCGAACCCTAACCCTAAGCCTAACCCGAACCCTAACCCTAACCCTAACCCTAACCCTAACCCGAACACTAACCCTAAACCTAACCGGAACCCTAACCCTAACCCTAAACCGAACCCGAACCCTAAGCCTTTACGCGAATCCTAAACCTAACCCGAAACCTAACCCGAACCCTAACCCTAACCCTAACCCTAACCTAACCCTAACCTGAACCCTAACCCTAAACCTAAACGTAACCCTAACCCTAACCCTAAACCTAACTCGAAACCTAACCCTAACCCGAACACGAACCCTAACTCGAATCCTAACCTTAAACCTAACACTAACCCTAACCCTAACCCGAACCCTAACCCTAACCCTAAACCGAACCCTAACCCTAACCCAAACCCTAACCCTAACCCGAACCCGAACCCGAACACTAACCCGAACCCGAACCCTAACCCTAACCCAAACCCGAACCCTAACCTTAACCCGAACCCTAACCCTAACCCTAACCCGAAACCTAAACCTAACCCTAACCCGAACCCTAACCTTAACCCGAACACTAACCCTAACCCTAACCCGAATCCTATCCCTAACCCTAACCCGAACACTAACTCGAAACCTAACCCTAACCCTAACCCGAACCCGAACCCTAACCGTAACCATAACCCGAAACCTAACCCTAACCCTAACCCTAACACTACCCCTAACCCTATCCCGAACCCTAACCCTAACCCTAACACGAACCCTAACCCGAACCATAACCCTAACCCTAAAAATAACTCTAACCAGAACCCGACCCCTAACCCTAACCCGAACCCTAACCCTAACCCGAAACCTAACACTAACCCTAACCCCTAACCCTAACCCTAACCCTAACCCTAAACCTAACCCTAAAACGTAACCCGAACCCGAACCCTAACCCTAACCCTAACCCGAACTCGAACCCTAAGCCCTTACCCGAATCCTAAACCTAACCCGAACCCTAAACCGAACCATAACCCTAACCCTAACCCCGAACCCGAACCCTAACCCTAACTCTAACCCTAACGATAACCCTAACCCGAACCCGAAGCCTAACCCTAACCGTAACCCTAACCCGACACCTAACCCGAACTCTAACACGAACCCTAACCCGAACCCTATCCCTAACCCTAACCCGAACCTTAACACGAACCCTAAACCGAACCCTAACCCTAACCCTAACCCTAACCCGAACCCTAACCCAAAACCTAACCCTAACCCTAACCCTAACCCTAATCCGAACCCTAACCCTAACCCTAACCCGAACCCGAACCCTAACCCTAAACCTAACCCTAAACCTAACCCGAACTCTAACCCGAACCCGAACCCTAACCCGGACCCGAATCCTAACCCGAACCCTAAACCTAACCCTAACCCGAACCCTAACCATAACCCGAAACCTAACCCGAACCCTAACCCGAACCCTAACCCGAAACCTAAACCGAACCCTAACACTAACCCTAACCCGTACCCTAACCCTAACCCTAGTCCTAACCCTAAACCGAACCCTAACACAAACCCGAACCCGAACCCTAACCCTAACCCGAACCCTAACCCTAACTCTAACCCGAAACCTAAACCTAACCCTAATCCGAACCCTAACCCTAACCCGAACCCTAAACCTAACCCTAACCCGAATCCTATCCCTAACCCTAACCCGAACACTAACCCTAACCCTAACCCTAAACCTAACCCTAACCCGAACCCTAACCCTAACCCTAACCCAAACCCTAACCCTAAACCTAAACCTAACCCTAACCCTAACCCGAACCCTAACCCTAACCCGAACCCTAACCCTAACGCTAACCCTAACCCAAACCCGAACCCTAACACTAAACCTAACCCTAACCCTAACCCTAACCCTAGCCCTAAACCTAACACTAACCCTTACACTAACCCTAACCCTAACCCTAACCCTAACCCTAACCCTAATCCGAACCCTAACCCTAACGATAACCCGAACCCGAACCCTAACCCGAAACCGAACTCTAACCCGAACCCTAACCCAAACCCTAGCCCTAACACTAACCCGAATCCTAACCCTAACCCTAACCCAAACCCTAACCCGAACCCTAACCCTAATCCTAACCCTAACACTAACCCCTATCCCGACCCGAACCCGAACTCTAACCCGAACCCAAACCCTAACCTTACCCCGAACCCGAACCCAAACCATAACCCTAACCCTAACCCGAACCCTAACCCTAACCCTAACCCTAACCTGAAACCTAACCCTAACCCTAACCCTAACCCGAACCCTAACCCTAACCCTAACCCTAAACCTAACCCGAACCCTAACCCTAACCCTAACCGGAACACTAACCCTAACCCTAACCCGAACCCAAACCCTAAGCCCTTACCCGAATCCTAAACCTAACCCGAACCCTAACCCGAACCATAACCCTAACCCTAACCCCGAACCCGAACCCTAACCCTAACTCTAAACCTAACGATAACCCTAACCCGAACCCGAAGCCTAACCCTAACCGTAACCCTAACCCGACATCTAACCCGAACTCTAACACGAACCCTAACCCGAACCCTATCCCTAACCCTAACCCGAACCTTAACACGAACCCTAAACCGAACCCTTACCCTAACCCTAACCCGAAACCTAACCCAAAACCTAACCCTAACCCTAACCCTAACCCTAATCCGAACCCTAACCCTAACCCTAACCCGAACCCGAACCCTAACCCTAAACCTAACCCTAAACCTAACCCGAACTCTAACCCGAACCCGAACCCTAACCCGGACCCGAATCCTAACCCGAACCCTAAACCTAACCCTAACCCGAACCCTAACCATAACCCGAAACCTAACACGAACCCTAACCCGAACCCTAACCCGAAACCTAACCCGAACCCTAACACTAACCCTAACCCGTACCCTAACCCGAACACTAGCCCTAACCCTAACCCGAACCCTAACACAAATCCGAACCCGAACACTAACCCGGAACCCGAACCCTCACCCAAACCCGAACCCGAACCCTAACCCTAACCCGAACCCTAACCCTAACCCTAACCCGAAACCTAAACCTAACCCTAACCCGAACCCTAACCCTAACCCGAACCCTAACCCTAACCCTAACCCGAATCCTATCCCTAACCCTAACCCGAACACTATCCCTAACCCTAACCCTAAACCTAACCCTAACCCGAACCCTAACCCTAACCCTAACCCAAACCCTAACCCTAAACCTAAACCTAAACCTAACCCGAAACCTAAACCTAACCCTAAACCTAACCCTAACCCTAACCCTAACCCTAACCCTAACTCTAACCCGAAACCTAACCCTAACCCTAAACCTAACCCTAGCCCTTACCCAAACCCTAAACCAAACCCAAACCCTAACCCGAACACCAACCCTAAGCCTAACCCTAACTCTAACCCCAACCCCTAACCCTAATCCGAACTCTAACCCTAACTCGAACATTAACCCTAACCCTAACCCGAACCCTAACCCTAACGCTAACCCTAAACCTAAGCCTAAAACGTAACCCGAACCCGAACCCTAATCCTAACCCCAACCCTAACCCGAACCCTAACCCTAACCCTAACATTAACCCTTACACTAACCCTAACCCTAACCCTAACCCTAACCCTAAACCTAATCCGAACCCTAACCCTAACCCTAACCCGAACCCGAACCCTAACCCGAACCCGAACCCTACCCGAACCCTAACACAAACCATAGACCTAACACTAACCCGAACCCTAACCCTAACCCTAACCCAAACCCTAACCCGAACACTAACCCTAACCCTAACCTGAAACCGAACCCTAACCCTAACACTAACCCTAACCCTAACCCCTATCCCGAACCCGAACCCGAACCCTATCCCGAACCCAAAACCTAACCTTACCCCGAACCCGAACCCAAAACATAACCCTAACCCTAACCCGAAACCTAACCCTAAACCTAACCCTAACCCGAAACCTAACCCTAACCCTAACCCTAACCCGAACACTAACCCTAAATTTAACCCAAACTCTAACCCTAACCCCTAACCCTAACACGAACCCTAACCCTAACTCGAACACTAACCCTAACCCTAACCCGAACCCTAACCCTAACCCAAACCCTAACCCTAACCCGAACCCTAAACCTAAACCTAACCCTAACCCTAACCCGAAACCTAACCCTAACCCGAACCCTAAACCTAAACCTAACCCTAACCATAACCCTAACCCGAAACCTAACCCTAACCCTAACCCGAACCCGAACCCTAAACCGAAATCTAACCCTAACCCTAAACCGAACCCTAAACCTAACCCGAACCCGAAACCTAACCCTAACCCGAACCCTAACCCGAAACCTAACCCGAACACTAACCCGAACCCTAAACCTAACCCTAACCCGAACCCTAACCCGAACCCTAACCCTAACCCTAACCCGAACCCTAACCCTAACCCTAACCCTAAACCGAAACCTAACCCTAACCCTAACCCTAAACCTAACCCGAAACCTAACCCTAACCCTAACCCGAACCCTAACCCCTAACCCTAACCCGAACCCGAACCCTAAACCGAACCCTAACCCTAAACCGAACCCGAACCCTAATCCTAACCCAAACCCGAACCCGAACCCTAACCATAACCCTAAACCGAACCCTAGCCCTAACCCGAAACATAACCCTAAACCGATCCCTAACCCTAACCCTAAACCTAACCCGAACCCTAAACCGAACCCTAACCCGAACCCTAACCCTAACCCTAACCCGAACCCTAACCCTAACCCTAACCCGAAGCCTAACCCTAAAACTAACCCTAACCCGAACCCTAACCCTAACCCTAAACCGAACCCGAAACCTAACCCGAACCCGAACCCTAACCCGAACCCTAACTCTAACCCTAACCCGAACCCTAACCCTAACCCGAACCCTAACCCGAACCCTA
>JAVLSZ010000044.1:2100000-2105000 GCA_032313775.1 Urocyon cinereoargenteus
ACCCAAACCCTAACCCTAACCCCTAACCCTAACACGAACCCTAACCCTAACTCGAACACTAACCCTAACCCTAACCCGAACCCTAACCCTAACCCAAACCCTAACCCTAACCCGAACCCTAAACCTAAACCTAACCCTAACCCTAACCCGAAACCTAACCCTAACCCGAACCCTAAACCTAAACCTAACCCTAACCATAACCCTAACCCGAAACCTAACCCTAACCCTAACCCGAACCCGAACCCTAAACCGAAATCTAACCCTAACCCTAAACCGAACCCTAAACCTAACCCGAACCCGAACCCTAACCCTAACCCGAACCCTAACCCGAACCCTAACCCGAACACTAACCCGAACCGTAAACCTAACCCTAACCCGAACCCTAACCCGAACCCTAACCCTAACCCTAACCCGAACCCTAACCCTAACCCTAACCCTAAACCGAAACCTAACCCTAACCCTAACCCTAAACCTAACCCGAAACCTAACCCTAACCCTAACCCGAACCCTAACCCCTAACCCTAACCCGAACCCGAACCCTAAACCGAACCCTAACCCTAAACCGAACCCGAACCCTAATCCTAACCCAAACCCGAACCCGAACCCTAACCATAACCCTAAACCGAACCCTAGCCCTAACCCGAAACATAACCCTAAACCGATCCCTAACCCTAACCCTAACCCTAACCCTAACCCGAACCCTAAACCGAACCCTAACCCGAACCCTAATCCTAACCCTAACCCGAACCCTAACCCTAACCCTAACCCGAACCCTAACCCTAAAACTAACCCTAACCCGAACCCTAACCCTAACCCTAAACCGAACCCGAAACCTAACCTGAACCCGAACCCTAACCCGAAACCTAACTCTAACCCTAACCCGAACCCTAACCCTAACCCGAACCCTAACCCGAACCCTAATCCTAACCCTAACCCGAACCCTAAACCGAACCCTAACCCGAACCCTAACCCGAACCCTAACCCTAACCCTAACCCTAACCCGAACCCTAACCCGAACCCTAACCCGAACCCTAACCCGAAACCTAACCCTAACCCTAACCCTAACCCGAACCCTAACCCTAACCCTAACCGGAACCCTAAACCTAACCCTAACCCGAAACCGAACCCTAAGACCTTACCCGATACCTAACCCAAACCCGAACCCTAACCCGAACCCTAACCCTAACCCGAACACTAAACCTAACCCTAACCCTAACTCTAACCCCTAACCCGAACCCGAACCCGAACCCTAAACCGAACCCGAACCCTAACCTTACCCCGAACCCAAACCGAAACCATAACGCTAAACCTAACCCGAACCCTAACACTAACCATAACCCTAACCCTAACCCGAACCCTAACCCTAAACCTAACCCTAACCCTAACCCCAACCCTAACCCAAAACCTAACCGAACCCTATCCCGAAACCGAACCCTAACCCTAACCCTAACCCTAACCCGAACACTAGCCCTAACCCTAACCCTAACCCTAAAACTAACCCCTAACCCTAACCCGAACCCGAACTCGAACACTAACCCTAACAATAACCCGAACCCTAACCCTAACCCTAACCCTAACCTGAACCCAAACCCTAAACCTAACCCTAACCCTAACCCCAACCCTAACCCGAAACCTAACCGAACCCTATCCCGAACCCGAACCCTAACCTGAACCCTAACCCGAACCCTAACCCTAACCCTAACCCGAACCCTAACCCGAACCCTAACCCTAACCGTAACCCTAACCCAAACCCTAACCTTAACCCTAAATCGAACCCGAACCATAACCCGAACCCGAACCCTAACCCGAACCCTAACCCTAACCCTAACCCTAACCCGAACCCTAACACTAACCCTAACCCTAACCCGAACCCTAACCCTAACCCGAACCCTAACCCTAACCCTAACCCTAACCCGAACCCTAACCCGAACCCTAACCCTAAACCTAACCCGAAACCAAACTCTAACCCTAACCCTAACCCTAACCCGAACCCTAACCCTACCCCTAACCGGAACCCTAACCCTAACCCTAAACCGAACCCGAACCCTAAGCCTTTACCCGAATCCTAAACCTAACCCGAAACCTAACCCGAACCCTAAGCCTAACGCTAACCCAGAATCCGAACCCTAACCCTAACCCTAACCCTAACCCTAACCCGAACACTAACCCTAAGCCTAACCCTAACCCTAAATCTTAACCCTAACCCGAACCCTAACCCTAACTCGAACACTAAGCCTAACCCTAACCCGAACCCTAACCCTAACCCTAACCCTAACCTAACCCTAAACCGAACCCTAACCCTAAACCTAACCCTAACCCTAACCCTAACCCGAAACCTAACCCTAACCCGAACCCGAACCCTAACTCGAATCCTAACCCTAAACCTAACCCTAACCCTAACCCTAACCCGAACCCTAACCCGAACCCTAACCCTAACCCTAATCCGAACCCTAACCCTAACCCTAACCCTAAACCGAAACCTAACCCTAACCCTAACCCTAAACCTAACCCGAAACCTAACCCTAACCCTAACCCGAACCCTAACCCCTAACCCTAACCCGAACCCGAAACCTAAACCGAACCCTAACCCTAAACCGAACCCGAACCCTAATCCTAACCCAAACCCGAACCCGAACCCTAACCATAACCCTAAACCGAACCCTAGGCCTAACCCGAAACATAACCCTAAACCGATCCCTAACCCTAACCCTAACCCTAACCCTAACCCAAACCCTAACCCTAACCCTAACCCGAACCCTAACCCTAACCCTAACCCGAACCCTAACCCTAACCCTAACCCGAACCCTAACCCTAAAACTAACCCTAACCCGAACCCTAACCCTAACCCTAAACCGAACCCGAAACCTAACCCGAACCCGAACCCTAACCCGAACCCTAACCCTAACCCGAACCCTAACCCTAACCCGAACCCTAACCCGAACCCTAATCCTAACCCTAACCCGAACCCTAAACCGAACCCTAACCCGAACCCTAACGCGAACCCTAACCCTAACCCGAACCCTAACCCTAACCCTAACCCTAACCCGAACCCTAACCCGAACCCTAACCCTAACCCTAACCCGAAACCTAAGCCTAACCCTAACCCTAACCCGAACCCTAACCCTAACCCTAACCGGAACCCTAACCCTAACCCTAACCCGAAACCGAACCCTAAGACCTTACCCGATACCTAACCCAAACCCGAACCCTAAACCGAACCCTAACCCTAACCCGAACACTAAACCTAACCCTAACCCTAACTCTAACCCCTAACCCGAACCCGAACCCGAACCCTAAACCGAACCCGAACCCTAACCTTACCCCGAACCCAAACCGAAACCATATTGCTAAACCTAACCCGAACCCTAACACTAACCATAACCCTAACCCTAACCCGAACCCTAACCCTAAACCTAACCCTAACCCTAACCCCAACCCTAACCCAAAACCTAACAGAACACTATCCCGAACCCGAACCCTAACCCTAACCCTAACCCTAACCCGAACACTAGCCCTAACCGTAACCCTAACCCTTAAACTAACCCCTAACCCTAACCCGAACCCGAACTCGAACACTAACCCTAACAATAACCCGAACCCTAACCCTAACCCTAACCCTAACCTGAACCCAAACCCTAAACCTAACCCTAACCCTAACCCCAACCCTAACCCTAAACCTAACCCTATCCCTAAAACTAACCCTAACCCTAAACCTAACCCGAACCCTACACCTAACCCTAACCCTAACCCTAACCATAACCCTAACCCGAACCCTAACCCTAACCCTAACCCGAACCCGAACCCTAAACCGAAACCTAACCCTAACTCTAACCCTAACGCTAACCCTAACACGAACCCGAACCCTAACCCTAACCGTAACCCTAACCCGACACCTAACCCGAACCCTAACACGAATCCTAACCCGAACCCTATCCCTAATCCTAACCCAAACCTTAACACGAACCCTAACCCGAAACCTAACCCTAACCCTAACCCTAACCCGAACCCTAACCCGAAACCTAACCCTAACCCTAACCCTAACCCTAATCTGAACCCTAACCCTAACCCTAACCCGAACCCGAACCCTAACCCGAACCCGAACCCTAACCCTAAACCTAACCCTAAACCTAACACTAACCCTAACCCGAACCCGAACCCTAACCCGGACCCGAACCCTAACCCGAACCCTAAACCTAACCCTAACCCGAACCCTAACCCTAACCCGAACCCTAACCCGAACCCTAACCCGAACCCTAACCCGAAACCTAACCCGAACCCTAACACTAACCCTAACCCGAACCCTAACCCGAACCCTACCCTAACCCTAACCCGAACCCTAACCCTAACCCTAACCCAAACCCTAACCTGAACCCTAACCCTAACCCTAACCCTAACCCGAACCCTAAACCTAAGCCTAACCCTAACTCTAACCCCTAACCCGAACCCGAACCCGAACCCTAAACCGAACCCGAACCCTACCTTACACCGAACGCGAACCCCAACCATAACGCTAAACCTAACCCGAAACCTTACACTAACCATAACCTTAACCCTATCCCGAACCCTAACCCTAACCCTAACCCTAATCAGAACACTAAACCTAACCCTAACCCTAACCCTAACCCTAACCCCTAACCCTAACCCGAACCCTAACCCTAACTCGAACACTAACCCTAACAATAACCCGAACCCTAACCCTAAACCAAACCCTAACCCTCACCCGAACCCTAACCCTAAACCTAACCCTAACCCTAAACCCAACCCTAACCCTAACCCGAACCCTAACCCGAATCCTAAACCTAACCCGAACCCTAACCCGAACCCTAAACCTAACCCTAACCCCGAATCCGAACCCTAACCCTAACCCTAACCCGAACCCTAACCCGAACCCGAACCCTAAACCTAACCCTAAACCTAAACCGACACCGAACCCTAACCCTAACCCGAACCCTGACCGTAACCCTAACCCTAACCCTAACCCGAACCCTAACCCTAACCCT
>JAVLSZ010000044.1:2150000-2160000 GCA_032313775.1 Urocyon cinereoargenteus
AACCCGAACCCTAACCCTAACTCGAACACTAACCCTAACCCTAACCCGAACCCTAACCCTAAACCTAACCCTAAACCTAACCCGAACCCTAACCCTAAACCTAACCCTAACCCTAAAACTAACCCTAACCCTAACCCTAACCCGAACCCTAACCCGAACCATAAACGTACCCCTAACCCTAACCCGAACCCTAACCCTAACCCGAACCCTAACCCTAACACTAACCCGAACCCTAAACCTAACCCTAACCCGAACCCTAACACTAAACCTAACCCTAAACCTAACCCGAACCCTAACCCTAAACCTAACCCTCACCCTAAAACTAACCCTAACCCTAACCCTACCCCGAACACTAACCCGAACCCTAAACCTAACACTAACCCTAACCCGAACCCTAACCCTAACCCGAACCCTAACCCTAACACTAACCCGAACCCTAAACCTAACCCTAACCCGAACCCTAAACCCTAACCCGAACCCGAACCCGAACCCTAACCCGAACCCGAACCCTAACCCTAACCGGAACCCGAACCCTAACCCTAACCCGAACCCGAACCCGAACCCTAACCATAACCCTAACCCAAACCCTAACCCTAACCCGAACCCTAACCCTAACCCGAACCCGAACCCTAACACGAACCCTAACCCTAACCCTAACCGGAACCCTAACACTAACACTAACACGAACCCGAACCCTAAGCCCTTACCCGAATCCTAAACCTACCCCGAACCCTAAACGGAACCCTAACCCTAACCCTAACCCCGAATCCGAACCCTAACCCTAACCCTAACCCTAACCCTAACCCGAACCCGATACCTAACCATAACCCTAACCCTAACCCTAACCCAACACCGAACCCTAACCCTAACCCGAACCCTAACCGTAACCCTAACACTAACCCTAACCTGAACCCTAAACCTAACCCTAACCCGAACCCTAACCCGAACCCTAACCCTAAACCTAACAAGAACCCTAACCATACCCCTAACCCTAACCCTAACCCTAATCCTAACCTGAAACCTAACCCTAAACCTAACACTAACCCTAACCCGAACCCGAACCCTAAACCGAACCCTACCCCTAACCCTAATCCGAAACCTAACCCTAACCCTAACACTAACCCTAACCCGACCCGAACCCGAAACCTAACCCTAACCCAAACTCGAACCCTAACCCGAACCCTAACACTAACCCTAACCCGAACCCTAACCTTAACCCAAACCCTAACCCTAACCCTAAACCGAACCCTAACCCTAACCCTAACCCTAACCGGAACCTAACCCTAACCCGAAACCTAACCCGAACCCGAACCCGAACCCAAAACCTAACCCGAACCCGAACCCTAACCCTAAACCTAACCCTAAACCAAACCCTAACCCAAACCTGAACCCTAACCCGAACCTGAACCCTAACCCTAACCCGAACCCGAACCCTAAACCTAACCCGAGCCCTAACCCTAACCCTAACCCGAACCCTAAACCTAACCCTAACCCAAACCCTAACCCTAATCCGAAACCTAACCCTAACCCTAACACGAATCCTAACCCTAACCCTAACCCGAACCCTAAACCAAAACCTAACCCTAACCCTAACCCTAACCCGAACCCTAACCCTAACCCTAAACCGAACCCTAACCCTAACCCTAACCCTAACCCTAAATCGAACCCTAACCCTAAACCTAACCCGAACCCTAACCCTAACCCTAACCCTAACCCTAACCCGAACCCTAACCCTAACACTAAACCTAACCCTAACCCTAACACGAACCCTAACCCTAACCCGAACCATAACCCTAAACCTAACCCTAACCCTAACCCGAACCCTAACCTAAACCTAACCCTAACCCTAACCCTAACCCTAAAACTAACCCTAACCCTAAAACCTAACCCTAACCCGAACCCTAACCCTAACCCTAACCCTAACCCTCAACCGAACGCTAACCCTAAACCTAACCCTAACCCTAACCCTAACCCGAACCCTAACCCGAACCCTAACCCGAACCCTGCTCTAACCCTAACCCTAACCCTAACCCTAATCCGAACCCTAACCCTAACCCTAAACCGAACCCGAACCCTAACCCGAACCCGAACCCTAACCCGAACCCTAACCCTAACCCTAACCCGAACCCTAACCCTAACCCGAAACCTAACCCTAACCCTAACCCTAACCGGAACACTAACCCTAACCCTAACCCGAACCCGAACCCTAAGCCTTTACCCGAATCCTAACCCTAACCCGATCCCTAACACGAACCCTAACAATAACCCTAACCCCGAACCCGAACCCTAACCCTAACTCTAACCCTAACGCTAACCCTAACACGAACCCGAACCCTAACCCTAACCGTAACCCTAACCCGACACGTAACCCGAACCCTAACACGAACCCTAACCCGAACCCTATCCCTAATCCTAACCCGAACCTTAACACGAACCCTAACCCGAACCCTAACCCTAACCCTAACCCGAACCCGAACCCTAACCCGAAACCTAACCCTAACCCTAACCCTAACCCTAATCTGAACCCTAACCCTAACCCTAACCCGAACCCGAACCCTAACCCGAACCCGAACCCTAACCCTAAACCTAACCCTAAACCTAACCCTAACCCGAACCCGAGCCCTAACCCGGACCCGAACCCTAACCCGAACCCTAACCCGAAACCTAACCCGAACCCTAACACTAACCCTAACCCGAACCCTAACCCGAACCCTACCCTAACCCTAACCCGAACCCTAACCCTAACCCTAACCCAAACCCTAACCCGAACCCTAACCCTAAACCTAACCCTAACCCGAACCCTAAACCTAAGCCTAACCCTAACTCTAACCCCTAACCCGAACCCGAACCCGAACCCTAAACCGAACCCGAACCCTACCTTACACCGAACGCGAACCCAAACCATAACGCTAAACCTAACCAGAAACATTACACTAACCATAACCGTAACCCTATCCCGAACCCTAACCCTAACCCTAACCCTAACCAGAACACTAACCCTAACCCTAACCCTAACCCTAACCCTAACCCCTAACCCTAACCCGAACCCTAACCCTAACTCGAACACTAACGCTAACAATAACCCGAACCCTAACCCTAAACCAAACCCTAACACTAACCCGAACCCTAACCCTAAACCTAACCCTAACCCTAACCCCAAACCTAATCCTAACCCGAACCCTAACCCGAACCCGAACCCTAACCCGAACCCTAACCCGAACCCTAACCCTAACCCCTAACCCTAACCCTAACCCTAACCCTAACCCTAAAACCTAACCCTAACCCTAACACGAACCCTAACCGTAACCCGAAACATAGCACTAACCCTAACCCTAACCCTAACCCGAACCCTAAACCTAACCCTAACCCTAACCCTAACCCTAACCCTAATCCTAACCCTAACCCTAAAACCTAACCCTAACCCGAACCCTAGCCCTAATCCTAACCCGAACCCTAACCCTAACCCTAACCCTAAAACCTAACCCTAACCCGAACACTAATCCTAACCATAACCCTAAACCTAACACTAACCCCTAACCCTAACCCGAACCCTAACCCTAACTCGAACACTAACCCTAACCCTAACCCTAACCCTAACCCGAACCCTAACCCTAACACTAAACCTAACCCTAACCCTAACACGAACCCTAACCCTAACCCGAACCATAACCCTAAACCTAACCCTAACCCTAACCCGAACCCTAACCTAAACCTAACCCTAACCCTAACCCTAACCCTAAAACTAACCCTAACCCTAAAACCTAACCCTAACCCTAAACCTAACACTAAACCCTAACCCTAACCCGAACCCTAACCCTAACTCGAACACTAACCCTAACCCTAACCCGAACCCTAACCCTAAACCTAACCCTAAACCTAACCCGAACCCTAACCCTAAACCTAACCCTAACCCTAAAACTAACCCTAACCCTAACCCTAACCCGAACCCTAACCCGAACCATAAACGTACCCCTAACCCTAACCCGAACCCTAACCCTAACCCGAACCCTAACCCTAACACTAACCCGAACCCTAAACCTAACCCTAACCCGAACCCTAACACTAAACCTAACCCTAAACCTAACCCGAACCCTAACCCTAAACCTAACCCTAACCCTAAAACTAACCCTAACCCTAACCCTACCCCGAACACTAACCCGAACCCTAAACCTAACACTAACCCTAACCCGAACCCTAACCCTAACCCGAACCCTAACCCTAACACTAACCCGAACCCTAAACCTAACCCTAACCCGAACCCTAAACCCTAACCCGAACCCGAACCCGAACCCTAACCCGAACCCGAACCCTAACCCTAACCGGAACCCGAACCCTAACCCTAACCCGAACCCGAACCCGAACCCTAACCATAACCCTAACCCAAACCCTAACCCTAACCCGAACCCTAACCCTAACCCGAACCCGAACCCTAAGCCCTTAACCGAATCCTAACCCTAACCCGAACCCTAACCCGAATCCTAACCCTAACCCCGAACCCGAACCCTAACCCTAACCCTAACCCTAACCCGAACCCGAACCCTAACCCTAACCCTAACCTGACACCTAACCCGAACCCTAACACGAACCCTAACCCTAACCCTAACCCTAACCCGAACCTTAACCCGAACCCTAACCCGAACCCTAACCCTAAACCTAACCCGAACCCTAACCCGAACTCTAACCCTAAACCTAACCCTATCCCGAACCCTAAACCGAACCCTAACCCTAACCCTAACCCTAACCCTAACCCTAATCCGAACCCTAATTCTAACCCTAACCAGAACACGAACCCTAACCCGAACCCGAACCCTAACCCAAAACCTAACCCTAACCCGAACCCGAACCCTAACCCGAACCCGAACACTAACCCTAACCCTAACCCTAACCCTAATCAGAACCCTAACCCCAACCCTAACCCGAACCCGAACCCTAACCTGAACAAGAACCCTAACCCGAAACCTAACCCTAACCCGAACCCGAACCCTAACCCGAACCCGAACCCTAACCCGAAACCTAACCCTAACCCTAACCCGAACCCTAAACCTAATCCGAACTCTAACCCTAACCCTAACCCGAACACGAACCCTAACCCGAACCCGAACCCTAACCCGAATCCTCACCCTAACCTTCATCCGAACCCTAACCTTACCCCGAATCCGAACCCAAACCATAACCTTAACCCTAACCCGAACCCTAACCCTAACCCTAACCCTAACCCTAACCCGAACCCTAACCCTAACCATAACCCTAACCTGAACACTAACCCTAACCCTAACCCTAACCCTAACACCTAACCCTAACCCGAACCCTAACCCTAACTCGAACACTAACCCTAACCCTAACCCGAACCCTAACCCTAAACCTAACCCTAACCCTAACCCGAACCCTAACCCTAAACCTAACCCTAACCCTAACCCTAAACCGAACCCTAACCCGAACCCTAACCCTAACCCTAACCCTAACCCTAACCCTAATCCGAAACCTAAACCTAACCCTAACCGAACCCTTACACTAAACCGAACCCTAACCCTAACCCGAACCCTAACCCTAACCCGAACTCGAACCCTAAGCCCTTACCCAAATCCTAACCCTAACCCGAACCCTAACCCGAACCCTAACCCTAACCCTAACCCCGAACCCGAACCCTAACCCTAACCCTAACCCAAACCCTAACCCGAACCCGAACCCGAACCCGAACCCGAACCCTAACCCTAAACCTAACCCTAACCCTAACCCTAACCCTAACCCTAACCCTAACCCTAAAACCTAACCCTAACCCGAACCCTAACCCTCACCATAACCCTAACCCTAACCCGAAACCTAACCCTAAACCTAACCCTAACCCTAACCCTAACCCGAACCCTAACCCGAACACTAACCCGAACCCTAACCCTAACCCTAACCCTAACCCTAATCTGAACCCTAACCCTAACACTAACCCGAACCCGAACCCTAACCCTAACCCGAACCCTAACCCGAACACTAACCCGAACCCTAACCCTAAACCTAACCCTAACCCTAATCTGAACCCTAACCCTAACACTAACCCGAACCCGAACCCTAACCCGAACCCGAACCCTAACCCGAATCCTAACCCTAACCCTAACCATAACCCTAACCCTAACCCGAACCCTAACCCGAACCCTAACCCGAACCCTAACCCTAAACATAATTCGAACTCTAACCTGAACCCTAGCCCTAATCCTAACGCGAAACCTAACCCTAACCCTAACCCAAACCCTAACCCGAACCCTAACCCAAACCCTAACTCTAACCCTAACCCCTAACCCTAACCCGAACTCTAACCCTAACTCGAACACTAACCCTAACCCTAACCCGAACCCTAACCCTAACCCTAACCCTAAACCTAACCCGAACACTAACCCTAAACCTAACCCTAACCCTAAACCTAACCCTAAACCTAACCCTAACCCGAACCCTAACCCGAACCCTAAACCTAACCCTAACCCTAACCCGAACCCTAACCGTAACCCGAACCCTAACCCTAACCTAACCCGAACCTGAACCCTAAAACGAAACCTAACCCTAACCCAAACCCGAACCCTAACCCTAACCCGAACCCGAATCCTAAACCTAACCCGAACCCTAACCCGAACCCTAACCCAAACCCTAACCCTAACCCTAACCCGAACCCACACCCGAGCCCTAACCCTAACCCTAACCCAAACCCTAACCCTAACCCGGACCCTAACCCTAACCCGAAACCTAACCCTAACCCTAACCCTAACCCTAACACTAACCCGAACCCTAACCCTAACCCTAACCCGAACACTAACCCCTAACCCTAACCCGAACCCGAACCCTAACCCTAACCCAAACCCGAACCCTAACCCTAACCCGAACCCAAACCCGAACCCTGCCCATAACCCTAACCCGAACCCTAACCCTAACCCGAACCCTCACCCTAACCCGAACCCTAACCCTAAGCCCGTACCCGAATCCTAACCCTAACCCGAACCCTAACCCGAACCCTAACCCTAACCCTAACCCCGAACCCTAACCCTAAACCAAACCCTAACCCTCACCAGAACCCTAACCCTAAACCTAACCCTAACCCTAACCCCAACCCTAACCCTAACCCGAACCCTAACCCGAATCCTAAACCTAACCCGAACCCTAACCCGAACCCTAAACCTAACCCTAACCCCGAATCCGAACCCTAACCCTAACCCTAACCCGAACCCTAACCCGAACCCGAACCCTAAACCTAACCCTAAACCTAACCCGACACCGAACCCTAACCCTAACCCGAACCCTGACCGTAACCCTAACCCTAACCCTAACACGAACCCTAACCCTAACCCTAACCCTAACCCGAACCCTAACCCGAACCCTAACACTAAACCTAACCCGAACCCTAACACTAACCCTAACCCCTAACCCTAACCCTAACCCTAACCCTAACCCAAACCCTAACCCTAACCCTAACACTAACCCTAACCCGAACCCGAATCCTAACCCGAACCCTATCCCTAACCCTAATCCGAACCCTAACCCTAACACTAACCCTAACCCGAACCCGAACCCGAACCCTAACCCTGACCCGAACCCGAACCCTAACCCTAACCCTAACCCTAACCCTAACCCGAACCCTAACCCGAAACCTAACCCTAACCCTAACCCGAACCCTAAACCTAACCCAAACCCTAACCCTAACCCTAACCCGAAACCTAACCCTAACCTTAACCGGAACTTAACCCTAACACGAACCCTAACCCTAAACCGAACCCGAACCCGAACCCTAAACCGAACCCGAACCCTAACCCTAAACCTAACACTAAACCAAACCCTAACCCAAACCCGAACCCTAACCCGAACCCTAACCCTAACCCGACCCCTAACCCTACCCCGAACCCTAACCCTAACACTAACCCGAACCCTAAACCTAACCCTAACCCGAACCCTAAACCTAACCCGAACCCTAACGCTAACCCTAACCCGAATCCTAACCCTAACCCTTACCCGAAACCTAACCTGAACCCTAACCCTAACCCTAAGCCTAACCCGAACCCTACCCTAACCTGAACCCTAACCCTAACCCTGACCCTAAAACTAACCCGAACCCTAACCCTAACCCTAACCCGAACCCTAACCCTAACCCTAACCCGAACCCTAACCCTACCCGAACCCTAACCCTAACCCTAACCCTAACCCTAACCCTAACCTGAAACCTAACCCTAACCCTAAACCTAACCCTAGCCCTAACCCAAACCCTAAACCTAACCCAAACCCTAACCCGAACACCAACCCTAAGCCTAACCCTAACTCTAAACCCAACCCCTAACCCTAACCCGAACTCTAACCCTAACTCGAACACTAACCCTAACCCTAACCCGAACCCTAACCCTAACCCTAACCCTAAACCTAACCCGAACCCTAACCCTAAACCTAACCCTAACCCTAAACCTAACACTAACCCTAACCCGAACCCTAACCCGAACCCTAACTCTAAACCTAACCCTAACCCGAACCCTAAACCTAACCCGAACCCTAACCCTAACCCTAACCCGAACCCGAACCCTAAACCGAAACCTAACCCTAACCCAAACCCGAACCCTAAACCTAACCTGAACCCGAACCCTAACCCTAAACCGAACCCTATCCCGAACCCTAACCCGAACCCTAACCCGAACCCTAACCCTAAACCTAACCCGAACCCACACGCGAACCCTAATCCTAACCCTAACCCGAACCCTAACCCTAACCCGAACCCTAACCCTAACCCGAACCCTAAACCTAACCCTAACCCTAACCCTAACACTAACCCGAACCCTAAACCTAACCCTAACACGAACAATAACACCTAACCCTAACCTGAACCCGATCCCTAACCCGAACCCGAACCCTAACCCTAACCCGAACCCGAACCCTAACCCTAAGCCGAACCCGAACCCGAACCCTATCCATAACCCTAACCCGAACCCTAACCCTAACCCGAACCCTAACCCTAACCCGAACCCGAACCCTAAGCCCTTACCCGAATCCTAAACCTAACCCGAACCCTAACCCGAACCCGAACCCTAACCCTAACCCCGAACCCGAACCCTAACCCTAACCCTAACCCTAACCCGAACCCGAACCCGAATCCTAACCCTAACCCTAACCCGACACCTAACCCGAACCCTAACACGAACCCTAACCCTAATCTGAACCCTAAACCTAACCCTAACCCGAACCCGAACCCTAACCCCAACCGGAACCCTAACCCTAAACCTAACCCTAACCCTAACCCTAACCCTAAACCTAACCCTAACCCTAAAACCTAACCCTAACCCGAACCCTAACCCTCACACTAAACCTAACCCTAACCCGAACCCTAACCCTAAATCTAACCCTAAACCTAAACCTAACCCGAACCCTAACCCGATCCCTAACCCTAACCCTAACCCTAACCCTAACCCTAACCCTAATCCGAACCCTAACCCTAACCCTAACCCGAACCCGAACCCTAACCCGAACCCGAACCCTAACCCGAAACCTAACCCTAACCCTATCCCGAACCCTAACCCTAACCCGACCCTAACCCGAACCCTAACCCGAACCCTAACCCGAACCCTAACCCTAACCCTAACTCGAACCCTAACCCGAAACCTTGCCCTAATCCTAACGCGAACCCTAACCCTAACCCTAACCCCTAACCCTAACCCGAACTCTAACCCTAACTCGAACACTAACCCCTAACCCTAACCCGAACCCGAACCCTAACCCGAACACGAACCCTAACCCTAACCCGAACCCGAACCCTAATCCTAACCCGAACCCGAAACCGAACCCTAAACATAACCCTATCCCGAACCCTAACCCGAACCCTAACCCTAACACGAACCCGAACCCTAAGCCCTTACCCGAATCCTAAACCTAACCCGAACTCTAACCCGAACCCTAACCCCAAACCCGAACCCTAACTCTAACCCTAACCCTAACCCGAACCCGAACCCTAACACTAACCCTAACCCGACACCTAACCCGAACCCTAACA
>JAVLSZ010000044.1:2170000-2180000 GCA_032313775.1 Urocyon cinereoargenteus
ACCCTAACCCTAACCCTAAAACTAACCCTAACCCTAAAACCTAACCCTAACCCGAACCCTAACCCTAACCCTAACCCTAACCCTCAACCGAACGCTAACCCTAAACCTAACCCTAACCCTAACCCTAACCCGAACCCTAACCCGAACCCTGCTCTAACCGTAACCCTAACCCTAACCCTAATCCGAACCCTAACCCTAACCCTAAACCGAACCCGAACCCTAACCCGAACCCGAACCCTAACCCGAAACCTAACCCTAACCCTAACCCGAACCCTAACCCTAACCCGAACCCTAACCCTAACCCTAACCCTAACCGGAACACTAACCCTAACCCTAACCCGAACCCGAACCCTAAGCCCTTACCCGAATCCTAACCCTAACCCGATCCCTAACACGAACCCTAACAATAACCCTAACCCCGAACCCGAACCCTAACCCTAACTCTAACCCTAACGCTAACCCTAACACGAACCCGAACCCTAACCCTAACCGTAACCCTAACCCGACACCTAACCCGAACCCTAACACGAACCCTAACCCGAACCCTATCCCTAATCCTAACCCGAACCTTAACACGAACCCTAACACGAACCCTAACCCTAACCCTAACCCGAACCCGAACCCTAACCCGAAACCTAACCCTAACCCTAACCCTAACCCTAATCCGAACCCTAACCCTAACCCTAACCCGAACCCGAACCCTAACCCGAACCCGAACCCTAACCCTAAACCTAACCCTAAACCTAACCCTAACCCGAACCCGAGCCCTAACCCGGACCCGAACCCTAACCCGAACCCTAAACCTAACCCTAACCCGAACCCTAACCCTAACCCGAACCCTATACCGAACCCTAACCCGAACCCTAACCCGAAACCTAACCCGAACCCTAACACTAACCCTAACCGAACCCTAACCCGAACCCTACCCTAACCCTAACCCGAACCCTAACCCTAACCCTAACCCAAACCCTAACCCGAACCCTAACCCTAAACCTAACCCTAACCCGAACCCTAAACCTAAGCCTAACCCTAACTCTAACCCCTAACCCGAACCCGAACCCGAACCCTAAACCGAACCCGAACCCTACCTTACACCGAAGGCGAACCCAAACCATAACGCTAAACCTAACCCGAAACATTACACTAACCATAACCCTAACCCTATCCCGAACCCTAACCCTAACCCTAACCCTAACCAGAACACTAACCCTAACCCTAACCCTAACCCTAACCCTATCCCTAACCCTAACCCCTAACCCTAACCCGAACCCTAACCCTAACTCGAACACTAACGCTAACAATAACCCGAACCCTAACCCTAAACCAAACCCTAACACTAACCCGAACCCTAACCCTAAACCTAACCCTAACCCTAACCCCAAACCTAATCCTAACCCGAACCCTAACCCGAACCCGAACCCTAACCCGAACCCTAACCCGAACCCTAACCCTAACCCCTAACCCTAACCCAAACCCTAACCCTAACTCGAACACTAACCCTAACAATAACCCGAACCCTAACACTAAACCAAACCCTAACCCTACCCGAACCCTAACCCTACCCTAACCCTAACCCTAACCCCAACCCTAACCCTAAACCGAATCCTAAACCTAACCCGAACCCTAACCCGAACCCTAACCCTAACCCTAACCCCGAATCCGAACCCTAACCCTAACCCGAACCCTAACCCGAACCCGAACCCTAAACCTAACCCTAAACCTAACCCGACACCGAACCCTAACCCTAACACGAACCCTGACCGTAACCCTAACCCTAACCCTAAACCGAACCCTAACCCTAACCCTAACCCTAACCCGAACCCTAACCCGAACCCTAACCCTAAACCTAACCCGAACCCTAACCCTAACCCTAACCCCTAGCCCTAATCCTAACCCGAACCCTAACCCTAACCCTAAACCAAACCCTAAACCGAACCCTAACCCGAACCCTAACCCTAACCCTAACCCGAAACCTAACCCTAACCCAAACCCTAACACTAACCCTAACCCTAACCCTAACACTAACCCGAACCCTAACCCTAACCCGAACCCTAACCCTAACCCTAACCCTAACCCGAACCCTAACCCTAACCCTGACCGGAACCCTAACCCTAACACTAACCCGAACCCGAACCCTAAGCCCTTACCCGAATCCTAAACCTAACCCGAACCCTAACCGGAAGCCTAACCCTAACACTAACCCAAAATGCGAACCCTAACCCTAACCCTAACCCTAACCCGAACCCGATACCTAACCATAACCCTAACCCTAACCCTAACCCAACACCGAACCCTAAACCTAACCCGAACCCTAACCGTAACCCTAACACTAACCCTAACCTGAACCCTAACCCTAACTCGAACACTAACCCTAACAATAACCCGAACCCTAACCCTAAACCAAACCCTAACACTAACCCGAACCCTAACCCTAAACCTTACCCTAACCCTAACCCCAAACCTAACCCTAACCCGAACCCTAACCCGAACCCGAACCCTAACCCGAACCCTAACCCGAACCCTAACCCTAACCCTAACCCCTAAACCTAACCCAAACCCTAACCCTAACTCGAACACTAACCCTAACAATAACCCGAACCCTAACCCTAAACCTAACCCTAACCCTAACCCCAACCCTAACCCTAACCCGAATCCTAAACCTAACCTGAACCCTAACCCGAACCCTAACCCTAACCCTAACCCCGAATCCGAACCCTAACCCTAACCCGAACCCTAACCCGAACCCGAAACCTAAACCTAAACCTAAACCTAACCCGACACCGAACCCTAACCCTAACCCGAACCCTGACCGTAACCCTAACCCTAACCCTAAACCGAACCCTAACCCTAACCCTAACCCTAACCCGAACCCTAACCCTAAACCTAACCCTAACCCTCAACCGAACGCTAACCCTAAACCTAACCCTAACCCTAACCCTAACCCGAACCCTAACCCGAAACCTAACCCGAACCCTGCTCTAACCCTAACCCTAACCCTAACCCTAATCCGAACCCTAACACTAACCCTAAACCGAACCCGAACCCTAACCCGAACCCGAACCCTAACCCGAACCCTAACCCTAACCCTAACCCGAACCCTAACCCTAACCCTAACCCTAACCCTAACCCTAACCCTAACCGGAACACTAACCCTAACCCTAACCCGAACCCGAACCCTAAGCCCTTACCCGAATCCTAACCCTAACCCGATCCCTAACACGAACCCTAACAATAACCCTAACCCCGAACCCGAACCCTAACCCTAACTCTAACCCTAACGCTAACCCTAACACGAACCCGAACCCTAACCCTAACCGTAACCCTAACCCGACACCTAACCCGAACCCTAACACGAACCCTAACCCGAACCCTATCCCTAATCCTAACCCGAACCTTAACACGAACCCTAACCCGAACCCTAACCCTAACCCTAAACCGAACCCGAAACCTAACCCGAAACCTAACCCTAACCCTAACCCTAACCCTAATCTGAACCCTAACCCTAACCCTAACCCGAACCCGAACCCTAACCCGAACCCGAACCCTAACCCTAAACCTAACCCTAAACCTAACCCTAACCCGAACCCGAGCCCTAACCCGGACCCGAACCCTAACCCGAACCCTAAACCTAACCCTAACCCGAACCCTAACCCTAACCCGAACCCTATACCGAACCCTAACCCGAACCCTAACCCGAAACCTAACCCGAAACCTAACACTAACCCTAACCCGAACCCTAACCCGAACCCTACCCTAACCCTAACCCGAACCCTAACCCTAACCCAAACCCTAACCCGAACCCTAACCCTAAACCTAACCCTAACCCGAACCCTAAACCTAAGCCTAACCCTAACTCTAACCCCTAACCCGAACCCGAACCCGAACCCTAAACCGAACCCGAACCCTACCTTACAACGAACGCGAACCCAAACCATAACGCTAAACCTAACCCGAAACATTACACTAACCATAACCCTAACCCTATCCCGAACCCTAACCCTAACCCTAACCCTAACCAGAACACTAACCCTAACCCTAACCCTAACCCTAACCCTAACTCCTAACCCTAACCCGAACCCTAACCCTAACTCGAACACTAACCCTAACAATAACCCGAACCCTAACCCTAACCCTGACCGGAACCCTAACCCTAACACTAACCCGAACCCGAACCCTAAGCCCTTACCCGAATCCTAACCCTAACCCGAACCCTAACCCGAATCCTAACCCTAACCCCGAACCCGAACCCTAACCCTAACCCTAACCCGAAACCGAACCCTAACCCTAACCCTAACCTGACACCTAACCCGAACCCTAACACGAACCCTAACCCTAACCCTAACCATAACCCGAACTTTAACCCTAACCCTAACCCGAACCCTAACCCGAACCCTAACCCTAACCCTAACCCTAACACTAACCCTAACCCTAATCCGAACCCTAACCCTAACCCTAACCAGAACACGAACCCTAACCCGAACCCGAACCCTAACCCAAAACCTAACCCTAACCCGAACCCGAACCCTAACCCGAAGCCGAACCCTAACCCTAACCCTAACCCTAACCCTAATCCGAACCCTAACCCTAACACTAACCCGAACCCGAACCCTAAACCGAACCAGAACCCTAACCCGAAACCTAACCCTAAACCGAACCCTAACCCGAACCCTAACCCTAACCCTAACCCGAAACCTAACCCTAACCCAAACCCTAACACTAACCCTAACCCTAACCCTAACCCGAACCCTAACCCTTACCCGAACCCTAACCCTAACCCTAACCCTAACCCGAAACCTAACCCGAACCCTAACCCTAAACCTAACCCGAACCCTAACCCTAACCCTAACCCTAACCCTAACCCGAACCCTAACCCTAACCCTAACCGGAACCCTAACCATAAACCTAACCCGAACCCGAACCTTAAGCCCTTACCCGAATCCTAAACCTAACCCGAACCCTAACCGGAACCCTAACCCTAACCCTAACCCCGAATCCGAACCCTAACCCTAACCCTAACCCTAACCCTAACCCGAACCCGATACCTAACCCTAACCCTAACCCTAACCCTAACCCTAACCCGACACCGAACCCTAACCCTAACCCAAACCCTAACCGTAACCCTAACACTAACCCTAACCTGAACCCTAAACCTAACCCTAACCCGAACCCTAACCCGAACCCTAACCCTAAACCTAACAAGAACCCTAACCCTAACCCCTAACCCTAACCCTAAACCTAATCCTAACCCGAAACCTAACCCTAAACCTAACACTAACCCTAACCCGAACACGGACCCTAAACCGAACCCTACCCCTAACCCTAATCCGAACCCTAACCCTAACCCTAACACTAACCCTAACCGGAACCCGAACCCGAACCCTAACCCTAACCCAAACCCGAACCCTAACCCGAACCCTAACACTAACCCTAACCCGAACCCTAACCTTAAACCAAACCCTAACCCTAACCCTAACCGAAACCTAACCCTAACCCTAACCCTAACCGGAACCTAACCCTAACCCGAACCCTAACCCTAACCCGAACCGGAACCCGAACCCTAACCCGAACCCGAACCCTAACACTAAACCTAACCCTAAACCAAACCCTAACCCAAACCAGAACCCTAACCCGAACCCGAACCCTAACCCTAACCCGAACCCGAAACCTAACCCTATCCCGAACCCTAACCCCAACCCTAACCCGAACCCTAAACCTAACCCTAACCCGAACCCTAACCCTAATCTGAACCCTAAACCTAACCCTAACCCGAATCCTAACCCTAACCCTAACCCGAACCCTAAACCAAAACCTAACCCTAACCCTAACCCTAACCCGAACCCTAACCCTAACCCTAACCCGAACCCTAACCCTAACCCTAACCCTAAATCGAACCCTAACCCTAACCCTAACCCGAACCCTAACCCTAACCCTAACCCTAACCCTAACCCGAACCCTAACCCTAACCCTAAACCTAACCCTAACCCTAACACGAACCCTAACCCTAACCCGAAACATAGCACTAACCCTAACCCTAACCCTAACCCGAACCCAAAACCTAACCCTAACCCTAACCCTAACCCTAACCCTAACCCTAACCCTAACCCTAAAACCTAACCCTAACCCGAACCCTAGCCCTAATCCTAACCCGAACCCTAACCCTAACCCTAACCCTAAAACCTAACCCTAACCCGAACACTAATCCTAACCATAACCCTAAACCTAACACTAACCCCTAACCCTAACCCGAACCCTAACCCTAACTCGAACACTAACCCTAACCCTAACCCGAACCCTAACCCTAAACCTAACCCTAAACCTAACCCGAACCCTAACCCTAAACCTAACCCTAACCCTAAAACTAACCCTAACCCTAACCCTAACCCGAACCCTAACCCGAACCCTAAACGTAACCCTAACCCTAACCCGAACCCTAACCCTAACCCGAACCCTAACCCTAACACAAACCCGAACCCTAAACCTAACCCTAACCCGAACCCTAACCCTAAACCTAACCCTAAACCTAACCCGAACCATAACCCTAAACCTAACCCTAACCCTAAAACTAACCCTAACCCTAACCCTACCCCGAACCCTAACCCGAACCCTAAACCTAACACTAACCCTAACCCGAACCCTAACCCTAACCCGAACCCTAACCCTAACACTAACCCGAACCCTAAACCTAACCCTAACCCGAACCCTAAACCCTAACCCGAACCCGAACCCGAACCCTAAACCGAACCCGAACCCTAACCCTAACCGGAACCCGAACCCTAACCCTAACCCGAACCCGAACCCGAACCCTAACCATAACCCTAACCCAAACCCTAACCCTAACCCGAACCCTAACCCTAACCCGAACCCGAACCCTAAGCCCTTAACTGAATCCTAACCCTAACCCGAACCCTAACCCGAATCCTAACCCTAACCCCGAACCCGAACCCTAACCCTAACCCTAACCCTAACCCGAACCCGAACCCTAACCCTAACCCTAACCTGACACCTAACCCGAACCCTAACACGAACCCTAACCCTAACCCTAACCCTAACCCGAACCTTAACCCGAACCCTAACCCGAACCCTAACCCTAAACCTAACCCGAACCCTAACCCGAACTCTAACCCTAACCAGAACCCTAAATCGAACCCTAACCCTAACCCTAACCCTAACCCTAATCCGAACCCTAACTCTAACCCTAACCAGAACCCGAACCCTAACCCGAACCCGAACCCTAACCCAAAACCTAACCCTAACCCGAACCCGAACCCTAACCCGAACCCGAACACTAACCCTAACCCTAACCCTAACCCTAATCAGAACCCTAACCCCAACCCTAACCCGAACCCGAACCCTAACCTGAACAAGAACCCTAACCCGAAACCTAACCCTAACCCGAACCCGAACCCTAACCCGAAACCTAACCCTAACCCTAACCCGAAACCTAAACCTAATCCGAACTCTAACCCTAACCCTAACCAGAACACGAACCCTAACCCGAACCCGAACCCTAACCCGAATCCTAACCCTAACCCGAATCCGAACCCTAACCTTACCCCGAATCCGAACCCAAACCATAACCCTAACCCTAACCCGAACCCTAACCCTAACCCTAACCCTAACCCTAACCCGAACCCTAACCCTAACCATAACCCTAACCTGAACACTAACCCTAACCCTAACCCTAACCCTAACACCTAACCCTAACCCGAACCCTAACCCTAACTCGAACACTAACCCTAACCTTAACCGGAACCCTAACCCTAAACCTAACACTAACCCTAACCCGAACCCTAACCCTAAAACTAACCCTAACCCTAACCCTAACCCGAACCCTAACCCGAACCCTAACCCGAACCCTAACCCTAACCCTAACCCTAATCCGAAACCTAACCCTAACCCTAACCGAACCCTTACACTAACCCGAACCCTAACCCTAACCCGAACCATAACACTAACCCGAACCCGAACCCTAAGCCCTTACCCGAATCCTAACCCTAACCCGAACCCTAACTCGAACCCTAACCCTAACCCTAACCCCGAACCCGAACCCTAAACCTAACCCTAACCCTAACCCGAACCCGAACCCGAACCCGAACCCGAACCCTAACCCTAAACCTAACCCTAACCCTAACCCTAACACTAACCCTAACCCTAAAACCTAACCCTAACCCGAACCCTAACCCTCACCATAACCCTAACCCTAACCCGAAACCTAACCCTAAACCTAACCCTAACCCTAACCCTAACCCGAACCCTAACCCGAACACTAACCCGAAACCTAACCCTAACCCTAACCCTAACCCTAATCTGAACCCTAACCCTAACACTAACCCGAACCCGACCCTAACCCGAACCCAAACCCTAACCCGAATCCTAACCCTAACCCTAACCATAACCCTAACCCTAACCCGAACCCTAACCCGAACCCTAACCCGAACCCTAACCCTAACCCTAACTCGAACCCTAACCTGAACCCTAGCCCTAATCCTAACGCGAACCCTAACCCTAACCCTAACCCAAACCCTAACCCGAACACTAACCCAAACCCTAACCCTAACCCTAACCCCTAACCCTAACCCGAACTCTAACCCTAACTCGAACACTAACCCTAACCCTAACCCGAACCCTAACCCTAACCCTAACCCTAAACCTAACCCGAACACTAACCCTAAACCTAACCCTAACCCTAAACCTAACCCTAAACCTAACCCTAACCCGAACCCTAACCCGAACCCTAACCCTAACCCTAACCCTAACCCGAACCCTAACCCTAACCCGAACCCTAACCCTAACCTAACCCGAACCTGAACCCTAAAACGAAACCTAACCCTAACCCAAACCCGAACCCTAACCCTAACCCGAACTCAAACCCTAAACCTAACCCGAACCCTAACCCGAACCCTAACCCAAACCCTAACCCTAACCCTAACCCGAACCCACACCCGAACCCTAACCCTAACCCTAACCCAAACCCTAACCCTAACCCGAACCTAACCCTAACCCGAACCCTAACCCTAACCCTAACCCTAATCCTAACACTAACCCAAACCCTAACCCTAACCCTAACCAGAACACTAACCCCTAACCCTAACCCGAAACCGAATCCTAACCCGAACCCGAACCCTAACCCTAACCCGAACCCGAACCCTAACCCTAACCCGAACCCAAACCCGAACCCTAACCATAACCCTAACCCGAACCCTAACACTAACCCGAACCCTCACCCTAACCCGAACCCTAACCCTAAGCCCGTACCCGAATCCTAACCCTAACCCGAACCCTAACCCGAACCCTAACCCTAACCCTAACCCCGAACCCGAACCCTAACCCTAACCATAACCCTAGCCCTAACCCGAACCCGAACCCTAACCCTAACCCTAACCCGACACCTAACCCGAACCCTGACACGAACCCTAACCCTAAACCTAACCCTAACCCTAACCCGAACCCGAACCTTAAACAGAACCCTAACCCGAACCCTATCCTTAACCCTAACCCTAACCCTAACCCTAACCCGAACCCTAACCCTAAACCTAACCCTAAACCGAACCCTAACCCGAACCCTAACCCAAACCCTAACACTAACCCTAACCCTAATCCGAACCATAACACTAACCCTAACCCGAACCCGAACCCTAGCCCGAACCCGAAACCTAAACCGAAACCTAACCCTAACCCGAACCCTAACCCGAACCCGAACCCTAACCCGAAACCTAACCCTAACCCTAAACCGAACCCTAACCCTAACCCTAACCCCTAACCCGAACCCGAACCCGAACCCTAACCCGAACCCGAACTCTAACCTTACCTCGAACCCGAACCCAAACCATAACCCTAACCCTAACCCGAACCCTAACCCTAACCCTAACCCTAACCCGAACCCGAACCCGAACCCTAACCCTAACCCTAACCCTAAACCTAACCCTAACCCTAACCCTAACCCGAACCATAACCCGAACCCGAACCCTCACCCGAACCCTAACCCGAACCCTAACCCGAA
>JAVLSZ010000044.1:2182500-2200000 GCA_032313775.1 Urocyon cinereoargenteus
CTAACCCGAACCCTAACCCTAACCCTAACCCTAAAACCTAACCCGAACACGATCCGAACCCTAACCCGAACCCGAACCCTAACCTTACCCCGAACACGAACGCAAACCATAACCCTAAACCTAACCCGAACCCTAAACCTAACCCTAATCCTAACCCGAACACTAACCCTAACCCTAACCCTAACCCTAAACCCTAACCCTAACCCGAACCCTAACCCTAACTTGAACACTAACCCTAACCGTAACCCGAACCCTAACCCTAACCCTAACCGGAACCCTAACCATAACCCTAACCCGAACCAGAACCCTTAGCCCTTACCCGAATCCTAAACCTAACCCGAACCCTAACCCGAAACCTAACCCTAACCCTAACCCCGAATCCGAACCCTAACCCTAACCCTAACCCTAACCCGAACCCGAACCCTAACCCTAACCCTAACCCTAACCCGACACCGAACTCTAACCCTAACCCGGACCCTAACCGTAACCCTAACACTAACCCTCACCCGAACCCTAAACCTAACCCTAACCCGAACCCTAAACCTAACCCTAACCCTAAACCTAACCAGAAACCTAACCCTAACCCTAACCCCTAACCCTAAACCTAACCCTAACCCTAACCAGAACCCTAACCCTAACTCTAACACTAACCCTAACCCGAACCCGAACCCTAAACCGAACCCTACCCCTAACCCTAATCCGAACCCTAACCCTAACGCTAACACTAACCCTAACCCGAACCCGAACCCGAACCCTAACCCGAACCCGAACCCTAACCCTAACCCGTACCCTAACCCTAACCCTAACCCTAAACCTAACCCGAACCCTAACCCTAACCATAACCCGAACCCTAACCCTAACCCGAACCCTAAACCTAACCCTAACCCGAACCCTAACCCTAACCCTAACCGGAACCTAACCCTAACCCGAACCCTAACCCTAACGCGAACCCGAACCCGAACCCTAACCCGAACCCGAACCCTAACCCTAAGCCTCACCCTAAACCAAACCCTAACCCAAACGTGAACCCTAACCCGAACCCGAACCCTAACCCTAACCCGAACCCGAACCCTAACCCTAACCCGAACCCTAACCCTAACCCTAACCCACACCCTAAACCTAACGCTAACCCGAACCCTAACCCTAACCCTAACCGGAACCTAACCCTAACCGGAACCCTAACCCTAACCCGAACCCGAACCCGAACCCTAACCCGAACCCGAACCCTAACCCTAAACCTCACCCTAAACCAAACCCTAACCATAACCCTAACCCTAACTCGAACCCTAACCCTAAACCTAACCCTTTCCCTAACCCTAACCCGAACCCTAACCCTAACCCTAAACCTAACCCTAACACTAACACGATCCCTAACCCTAACCTGAACCCTAACCCTAACCCTAACCCTAACCCTAACACGAACCCTAACCCTAAACCTAACCCTAACCCTAACCCTAACCCTAAAACCTAACCCTAACCCAAATCCTAACGATAAACCTAACCCTAACCCGAACCCTAACCCTAAACCTAACCCTAACCCTACACCGAACCCTAACCCGAACCCTAACCCGAACCCTAACTCTAACCCTAACCCTAACCCTAACCCTAATCCGAACCCTAACCCTAACCCTAACCCGAAGCCAAACCTTAACCCTAACCCTAAACCTAACCCGAACCCTAACCCAAACACTAACCCTAACGCTAAACCGAACCCGAACCCTAACCCGAACCCTAACCCTATCCCTAATCCGAACCCTAACCCTAACCCTAACCCTAACCCTAACCCGAACCCTAACCCTAAACCTAACCCTAACCCTACACCGAACCCTAACCCGAACCCTAAACCGAACCCTAACTCTAACCCTAACAATAACCCTAACCCTAATCCGAACCCTAACCCTAACCCTAACCCTAACCCGAACCCGAACCCTAACCCGAACCCGAACCCTATCCCGAATCCTAACCCTAACCCTAACCCGAACACTAACCCTAACCCGAATCCTAACCCTAACCATAACCCGAACCCTAACGCTAACCCGAACCCTAACCCGAACCCTAACCCTAAACCTAAACCTAACCCGAACCCGAACCCTAACCCTAACCCGTACCCTAACTCTAACCCTAACCCTAACCCTAAACCGAACCCTAACCCTAACCCTAACCCGAACCCTAACCCTAACCCAAACCCTAACCCTAACCCTAACCAGAACCCTAACCCTAACCCAAACCCTAACCCTAACCCTAACCCGAAACCTAACCCTAACCCTAACCCTAAACCTAACCCTAACCCGAACCCGAACCCTAACCCTAACACGTACCATAACTCTAACCCTAAACCTAATCCTAACCCTAACCCTAACCCTAACCCTAAACCTAACCCTAACCCGAACCCGAACCCTAACCCTAACCCGTACCCTAACTCTAACCCTACCCCGAACCCTAACCCGATCCCTAACCCTAACCCTAAACCGAACCCTAACCCTAACTCAAACCCTAACCTTAACGCTAACCCGAACCCTAACCCGAACCCTAACCCTAAACCTAACCCTAACCCGAACCCGAACCCGAACCCTAACCCTAACCCGTACCCTAACTCTAACCCTAAACCTAACCCTAACCCTAACCCTAACCCTAACCCTAAAACCTAACCCTAACCCAAATCCTAACGATAACCCTAATCCTAACCCGAACCCTAACCCTAAACCTAACCCTAACCCTACACCGAACCCTAACCCGAACCCTAACCCGAACCCTAACTCTAACCCTAACCCTAACCTTAACCCAAACCCTAACCCGAACCCTAACCCTAACCCTAACCCTAACCCGAACCCTAACCCTAACCCTAACCCTAACACCTAACCCGAACACGAACCCGAACCCTAACCCGAACCCGAACCCTAACCTTACCCCGAACACGAACCCAAACCATAACCCTAACCCTAACCCGAAACCTAACCCTAACCCTAACCCTAACCCGAACACTAACCCTAACCCTAACCCTAACCCTAACCCCTAACCCTAACCCGAACCCTAACCCTAACTCGAACACTAACCTTAACCCTAACCCGAACCCTAACCCTAACCCTAACCCTAAACCTAACCCGAACCCTAACCCTAAACCTAACCCTAACACTAACCCTAACCCTAACCCGAACCCGAGCCATAACCCGAACCCGAACCCTAACCCTAACCCTAACCTGAACCCGAAACCTAAACCGAACCCTAACCCGAACCCTAACCCGAACCCTAACCCTAACCCGAACTCTAACCCTAACCCTAAACCGAACCCGAACCCTAAACCGAACCCGAACCCTAACCCTAACCCAAACCCTAACCCTAACTTTAACAAGAACCCTAACCCTAAACCGAACCCTAACCCTAACCCGAACCCTAACCCTAACCCAATCCCTAACCCGAACCCTAACCCTAACCCTAACCCGAACCCAAACCCGAACCCTAACCCGAACCCTAACCCTAACCCTAACCCGAACCCTAACCCTAACCCTAACCCGAACCCTAACCCTAACCCGAACCCTAACCCTAACCCGAACCCTAACACTAACCGTAACCGTAACCCTAAAACTAACCCCTAACCCTAACTCTAACCCTATCCCTAAACCTAACCCTAAAACCTAACCCTAACCCAAACCCTAACCCTAACCCTAACCCTAACCCTAACCCTAACCCGAACCCTAACCCTAAACCTAATCCTAACCCTAACCCTAACCCGAACCCTAACCCGAAACCTAACCCGAACCCTAACCCTAACCCTAACCCTAACCCTAACCCTAATCCGAACCCTAACCCTAACCCTAACAGAACACGAAACCTAACCCGAACCCGAACCCTAACCCGAAACCTAACCCTAACCCTAACCCAAACCCGAACCCTTACCCTAACCCGAACCCTAACCCGAACCCTAACCGGAACCCTAACCCGAACCCTAACCCTAACCCTAACTCGAACCCTAACCCGAAATCTAGCCCTAATCCTAACCCGAACCCTAACCCTAACCCTAACCCTAACCCTATCCGGAACCCTAACCATAACCCTAACCCTAACACCTAACCCGAACAAGAACCCGAACCCTAACCCGAACCCGAACCCTAACCTTACCCCGAACACGAACCCAAACCATAACCCGAACCCGAAACCTAACCCTAACCCTAACGCTAACCCTAACCAGTACCCGAACCCTAACCCTAACCCTATCCCTAACCCTAACCCTAAAACCTAACCCTAACCCAAACCCTAACCCTAACCCTAACACTAACCCTAACACTAACCCTAACCCCTAACCCTAACTCGAACCCTAACCCGAACCCTAACCCGAACACTAACCCTAACCCGAACACTAACCCTAACCCTAACACTAACCCTAACCCCTAACCCTAACCCGAACCCTAACCCTAACTCGAACACTAACTCTAACCCTAACCCGAACCCTAACCCTAACCCTAACCCTAAACCTAACCCGAAACCTAACCCTAAACCTAACCCTAACCCTAACCCTAACCCTAACCCTAACCCGAACCCGAGTCCTAACCCGAACCCTAACCCTAACCCTAACCCTAACCCGAAACCTAACCCTTACCCGAACCCTAACCCTAACCCTAACCCGAACCCGAAACCTAAACCGAAACCTAACCCTAACCCTGACCCGAACCCTAACCCTAACCCGAACCCGAAACCTAACCCTAACCCAAACCCTAACCCGAACCCTAACCCGAACCCTAACCCTAACCCTAACCCTAACCCGAACCCTAACCCTAACACTAAACCGAACCCGAACCCTAAACCGAACCCGAACCCTAACCCGAACCCTAACCTTAACCCTAACCCGAACCCTAACCCTAACCCAAACTCTATCCCGAACCCTAAACCTAACCCTAACCCGAACCGAAACCCGAACCCTAATCGAACCCTAACCCTAACCCTAACCCGAAATCTAACCCTAAAACTAACCCGAACCCTAACCCTAACCCAAACCCTAACCCTAACCCTAAACCTAACCCTAACCCTAACCCAAACCCTAACCCTAACCCGAACCCTAACCCTAAACCTAAACCTAACACGAACCCTAACCCATACCCTAACCCTAAACCTAACCCGAACCCTAACCCTAACCCTAACCCTAAACCTAACCCGAACCCTAACCCTAACCCTAACCGGAACCCTAACCATAACACTAACCCGAACCAGAACCCTAAGCCCTTACCCGAATCCTAAACATAACCCGAACCCTAACCCGAACCCTAACCCTAACACTAACACCGAATCCGAACCCTAACCCTAAGCCTAACCCTAACCCGAACCCGAACCCTAACCCTAACCCTAACCCTAACCCGACACCGAACCCTAACCCTAACCCGGACCCGAACCCTAACCCTAACCCGAACCCTAACCCTAACCCGAACCCTAACCCTAACCCGAACCTTAACCCTAACCCTAACCGGAACCTAACCCTAACCCGAACCCTAACCCTAACCCGAACCCGAACCCGAACCCTAACCCGAATCCGAACCCTAACCCTAAACCTAAACCTCACCCAAACCCTAACCCAAACCTGAACCCTAACCCGAACACGAGCCCTAACCCTAACCCGAAACCGAACCCTAACCCTAACCCGAACCCTAACCCTAACCCTAACCCGAACCCTAAACCTAACCCTAACCCGAACCCTAACCCTAATCCGAACCCTAACCCTAACCCTAACCCGAATCCTAACCCTAAACCTAACCCGAACCCTAACCCGAACCCTAAACCTAACCCTAACCCTAACCCCACCCTAACACTAACCCTAACCCGAACCCTAACCCTAACCCGAACCCTAACCCTAACCCTAAACCTAACCCTAACACTAACGCGAACCCTAACCCTAACCCGAACCCTAACCCTAACCCTAACCCTAACCCTAACCCGAAACCTAACCCTAAACCTAACCGTAACCCTAACCCTAACCCTAACCCTAAAACCTAACCCTAACCCAAATCCTAACCCTAACCCTAACCCTAACCCGAACCCTAACCCTAAACCTAACCCTAACCCTACACCGAACCCTAACCCGAACCCTAACCCGAACCCTAACTCTAACCCTAACCCTAACCCTAACCCTAATCCGAACCCTAACCCTAACCCTAACCCGTACCCGAACCCTAACCCGAACCCGAACCCTAACCCGAATCCTAACCCTAACCCTAAAACGAACCCTAACCCTAACCCGAACCCTAACCCGAACCCTAACCCTAAACCTAACCCTAACCCGTACCCGAACCCTAACCCTAACCCGTACCCTAACTCTAACCCTAACCCGAACCCTAACCCGAACCCTAACCCTAACCCTAACCAGAACCTAACCCTAACCCGAACCCTAACCCTAACCCGAACCCGAACCCGAACCATAACCCGAACCCGAACCCTAAACCTAAACCTAACGCTAACCCAAACCCTAACCCAAACTTGAACCCTAACCCGAACCCGAACCCTAACCCTAACCCGAACCCGAACCCTAAACTTAACCCGAACCCTAAACCTAACCCTAACCCGAACCCTAACCCTAAACCGAACCCTAACCCTAACCCGAATCCTAACCCTAACCCTAACCCGATCCCTAACCCGAACCATAAACCTAACCCTAACCCTAACCCGAACCTAACCCGAACCCTAATCCGAACCCTAACCCGAACCCTAACCCTAACCCTAACTCGAACCCTAACCCGAAACCTAGCACTAATCCTAACCCGAACCCAAACCCTAAACCAAACCCTAACCCTAACCCTAACCCTAACCCTAAAACCTAACCCTAACCCGAACCCTAAACCTAACCCTAACCCTAACCCGAACCCTAACCCTAAACCTAACCCTAACCCTACACCGAACCCTAACCCGAACCTTAACCCGAACCCTAACTCTAACCCTAACCCTAACCCTAACCCTAATCCGAACCCTAACCCTAACCCTAACCCGAACCCGAACCCTAACCCGAACCAGAACCCTAACCCGAATCCTAACCCTAACCCTAAGCCGAACCCTAACCCTAACCCGAATCCTATCCCTAACCCTAACCCGAACCCTAACCCTAACCCGAACCCTAACCCGAACCCTAACCCTAAACCTAACCCTAACCCTACACCGAACCCTAACCCGAACCCTAACCCGAACCCTAACTCTAACCCTAACCCTCACCCGAACCCTACCCCTAACCCTAACCCGAACACTAAACCTAACCCTAACCCGAACCCTAACCCTAACCCTAACTCAAACCCTAACCCTAACCCTAACCCTAACCCTAACCCGCACCCTAACCCTAACCCTAACCCTAACCCGAACCCTAACCCTAACCCTAACCCTAAAACCTAACCCGAACACGATCCGAACCCTAACCCGAACCCGAACCCTAACCTTACCCCGAACACGAACCCAAACCATAACCCTAAACCTAACCCGAACCCTAAACCTAACCCTAACCCTAACCCGAACACTAACCCTAACCCTAACCCTAACCCTAAACCCTAACCCTAACCCGAACCCTAACCCTAACTTGAACACTAACCCTAACCGTAACCCGAACCCTAACCCTAACCCTAACCGGAACCCTAACCATAACCCTAACCCGAACCAGAACCCTTAGCCCTTACCCGAATCCTAAACCTAACCCGAACCCTAACCCGAACCCTAACCCTAACCCTAACCCCGAATCCGAACCCTAACCCTAACCCTAACCCTAACCCGAACCCGAACCCTAACCCTAACCCTAACCCTAACCCGACACCGAACTCTAACCCTAACCCGGACCCTAACCGTAACCCTAACACTAACCCTCACCCGAACCCTAAACCTAAACCTAACCCGAACCCTAAACCTAACCCTAACCCTAAACCTAACCAGAAACCTAACCCTAACCCTAACCCCTAACCCTAACCCTAACCCTAACCCTAACCAGAACCCTAACCCTAACTCTAACACTAACCCTAACCCGAACCCGAACCCTAAACCGAACCCTACCCCTAACCCTAATCCGAACCCTAACCCTAACGCTAACACTAACCCTAACCCGAACCCGAACCCGAACCCTAACACGAACCCGAACCCTAACCCTAACCCGTACCCTAACCCTAACCCTAACCCTAAACCTAACCCGAACCCTAACCCTAACCATAACCCGAACCCTAACCCTAACCCGAACCCTAAACCTAACCCTAACCCGAACCCTAACCCTAACCCTAACCGGAACCTAACCCTAACCCGAACCCTAACCCTAACGCGAACCCGAACCCGAACCCTAACCCGAACCCGAACCCTAACCCTAAGCCTCACCCTAAACCAAACCCTAACCCAAACGTGAACCCTAACCCGAACCCGAACCCTAACCCTAACCCGAACCCGAACCATAACCCTAACCCGAACCCTAACCCTAACCCTAACCCACACCCTAAACCTAACGCTAACCCGAACCCTAACCCTAACCCTAACCGGAACCTAACCCTAACCGGAACCCTAACCCTAACCCGAACCCGAACCCGAACCCTAACCCGAACCCGAACCCTAACCCTAAACCTCACCCTAAACCAAACCCTAACCATAACCCTAACCCTAACTCGAACCCTAACCCTAAACCTAACCCTTTCCCTAACCCTAACCCGAACCCTAACCCTAACCCTAAACCTAACCCTAACACTAACACGATCCCTAACCCTAACCTGAACCCTAACCCTAACCCTAACCCTAACCCTAACACGAACCCTAACCCTAAACCTAACCCTAACCCTAACCCTAACCCTAAAACCTAACCCTAACCCAAATCCTAACGATAAACCTAACCCTAACCCGAACCCTAACCCTAAACCTAACCCTAACCCTACACCGAACCCTAACCCGAACCCTAACACGAACCCTAACTCTAACCCTAACCCTAACCCTAACCCTAATCCGAACCCTAACCCTAACCCTAACCCGAAGCCAAACCTTAACCCTAACCCTAACCCTAACCCGAACCCTAACCCTAACCCTAACCCGAACCCTAACCCGAACCCGAACCCTAACCCTAACACTAACCATAACCCTAACCCGAACCCTAAACCTAACTCTAACCCAAACACTAACCCTAACGCTAAACCGAACCCGAACCCTAACCCGAACCCTAACCCTATCCCTAATCCGAACCCTAACCCTAACCCTAACCCTAACCCTAACCCGAACCCTAACCCTAAACCTAACCCTAACCCTACACCGAACCCTAACCCGAACCCTAAACCGAACCCTAACTCTAACCCTAACAATAACCCTAACCCTAATCCGAACCCTAACCCTAACCCTAACCCTAACCCGAACCCGAACCCTAACCCGAACCCGAACCCTATCCCGAATCCTAACCCTAACCCTAACCCGAACACTAACCCTAACCCGAATCCTAACCCTAACCATAACCCGAACCCTAACGCTAACCCGAACCCTAACCCGAACCCTAACCCTAAACCTAAACCTAACCCGAACCCGAACCCTAACCCTAACCCGTACCCTAACTCTAACCCTAACCCTAACCCTAAACCGAACCCTAACCCTAACCCTAACCCGAACCCTAACCCTAACCCAAACCCTAACCCTAACCCTAACCAGAACCCTAACCCTAACCCAAACCCTAACCCTAACCCTAACCCGAAACCTAACCCTAACCCTAACCCTAAACCTAACCCTAACCCGAACCCGAACCCTAACCCTAACACGTACCCTAACTCTAACCCTAAACCTAATCCTAACCCTAACCCTAACCCTAACCCTAAACCTAACCCTAACCCGAACCCGAACCCTAACCCTAACCCGTACCCTAACTCTAACCCTACCCCGAACCCTAACCCGAACCCTAACCCTAACCCTAAACCGAACCCTAACCCTAACCCAAACCCTAACCTTAACGCTAACCCGAACCCTAACCCGAACCCTAACCCTAAACCTAACCCTAACCCGAACCCGAACCCGAACCCTAACCCTAACCCGTACCCTAACTCTAACCCTAAACCTAACCCTAACCCTAACCCTAACCCTAACCCTAAAACCTAACCCTAACCCAAGTCCTAACGATTACCCTAATCCTAACCCGAACCCTAACCCTAAACCTAACCCTAACCCTACACCGAAACCTAACCCGAACCCTAACCCGAACCCTAACTCTAACCCTAACCCTAACCTTAACCCAAACCCTAACCCGAACCCTAACCCTAACCCTAACCCTAACCCGAACCCTAACCCTAACCCTAACCCTAACACCTAACCCGAACACGAACCCGAACCCTAACCCGAACCCGAACCCTAACCTTACCCCGAACACGAACCCAAACCATAACCCTAACCCTAACCCGAAACCTAACCCTAACCCTAACCCTAACCCGAACACTAACCCTAACCCTAACCCTAACCCTAACCCTAACCCCTAACCCTAACCCGAACCCTAACCCTAACTCGAACACTAACCTTAACCCTAACCCGAACCCTAACCCTAACCCTAACCCTAAACCTAACCCGAACCCTAACCCTAAACCTAACCCTAACACTAACCCTAACCCTAACCCGAACCCGAGCCATAACCCGAACCCGAACCCTAACCCTAACCCTAACCTGAACCCGAAACCTAAACCGAACCCTAACCCGAACCCTAACCCGAACCCTAACCCTAACCCGAACTCTAACCCTAACCCTAAACCGAACCCGAACCCTAAACCGAACCCGAACCCTAACCCTAACCCAAACCCTAACCCTAACCTTAACAAGAACCCTAACCCTAAACCGAACCCTAACCCTAACCCGAACCCTAACCCTAACCCAATCCCTAACCCGAACCCTAACCCTAACCCTAACCCGAACCCAAACCCGAACCCTAACCCGAACCCTAACCCTAACCCTAACCCGAACCCTAACCCTAACCCTAACCCGAACCCTAACCCTAACCCGAACCCTAACCCTAACCCGAACCCTAACACTAACCGTAACCGTAACCCTAAAACTAACCCCTAACCCTAACTCTAACCCTATTCCTAAACCTAACCCTAAAACCTAACCCTAACCCAAACCCTAACCCTAACCCTAACCCTAACCCTAACCCTAACCCGAACCCTAACCCTAAACCTAATCCTAACCCTAACCCTAACCCGAACCCTAACCCGAAACCTAACCCGAACCCTAACCCTAACCCTAACCCTAACCCTAACCCTAATCCGAACCCTAACCCTAACCCTAACAGAACACGAAACCTAACCCGAACCCGAACCCTAACCCGAAACCTAACCCTAACCCTAACCCAAACCCGAACCCTTACCCTAACCCGAACCCTAACCCGAACCCTAACCGGAACCCTAACCCGAACCCTAACCCTAACCCTAACTCGAACCCTAACCCGAAATCTAGCCCTAATCCTAACCCGAACCCTAACCCTAACCCTAACCCTAACCCTATCCGGAACCCTAACCATAACCCTAACCCTAACACCTAACCCGAACAAGAACCCGAACCCTAACCCGAACCCGAACCCTAACCTTACCCCGAACACGAACCCAAACCATAACCCGAACCCGAAACCTAACCCTAACCCTAACGCTAACCCTAACCAGTACCCGAACCCTAACCCTAACCCTATCCCTAACCCTAACCCTAAAACCTAACCCTAACCCAAACCCTAACCCTAACCCTAACACTAACCCTAACACTAACCCTAACCCCTAACCCTAACTCGAACCCTAACCCGAACCCTAACCCGAACACTAACCCTAACCCGAACACTAACCCTAACCCTAACACTAACCCTAACCCCTAACCCTAACCCGAGCCCTAACCCGAACCCTAACCCTAACCCTAACCCTAACCCGAAACCTAACCCTTACCCGAACCCTAACCCTAACCCTAACCCGAACCCGAAACCTAAACCGAAACCTAACCCTAACCCTGACCCGAACCCTAACCCTAACCCGAACCCGAAACCTAACCCTAACCCAAACCCTAACCCGAACCCTAACCCGAACCCTAACCCTAACCCTAACCCTAACCCGAACCCTAACCCTAACACTAAACCGAACCCGAACCCTAAACCGAACCCGAACCCTAACCCGAACCCTAACCTTAACCCTAACCCGAACCCTAACCCTAACCCAAACTCTATCCCGAACCCTAAACCTAACCCTAACCCGAACCGAAACCCGAACCCTAATCGAACCCTAACCCTAACCCTAACCCGAAATCTAACCCTAAAACTAACCCGAACCCTAACCCTAACCCAAACCCTAACCCTAACCCTAAACCTAACCGTAACCCTAACCCAAACCCTAACCCTAACCCGAACCCTAACCCTAAACCTAAACCTAACACGAACCCTAACCCATACCCTAACCCTAAACCTAACCCGAACCCTAACCCTAACCCTAACCCTAAACCTAACCCGAACCCTAACCCTAACCCTAACCGGAACCCTAACCATAACACTAACCCGAACCAGAACCCTAAGCCCTTACCCGAATCCTAAACATAACCCGAACCCTAACCCGAACCCTAACCCTAACACTAACACCGAATCCGAACCCTAACCCTAAGCCTAACCCTAACCCGAACCCGAACCCTAACCCTAACCCTAACCCTAACCCGACACCGAACCCTAACCCTAACCCGGACCCGAACCCTAACCCTAACCCGAACCCTAACCCTAACCCGAACCCTAACCCTAACCCGAACCTTAACCCTAACCCTAACCGGAACCTAACCCTAACCCGAACCCTAACCCTAACCCGAACCCGAACCCGAACCCTAACCCGAATCCGAACCCTAACCCTAAACCTAAACATCACCCAAACCCTAACCCAAACCTGAACCCTAACCCGAACACGAGCCCTAACCCTAACCCGAAACCGAACCCTAACCCTAACCCGAACCCTAACCCTAACCCTAACCCGAACCCTAAACCTAACCCTAACCCGAACCCTAACCCTAATCCGAAACCTAACCCTAACCCTAACCCGAATCCTAACCCTAAACCTAACCCGAACCCTAACCCGAACCCTAAACCTAACCCTAACCCTAACCCCACCCTAACACTAACCCTAACCCGAACCCTAACCCTAACCCGAACCCTAACCCTAACCCTAAACCTAACCCTAACACTAACGCGAACCCTAACCCTAACCCGAACCCTAACCCTAACCCTAACCCTAACCCTAACCCGAAACCTAACCCTAAACCTAACCCTAACCCTAACCCTAACCCTAACCCTAAAACCTAACCCTAACCCAAATCCTAACCCTAACCCTAACCCTAACCCGAACCCTAAACCTAAACCTAACCCTAACCCTACACCGAACCCTAACCTGAACCCTAACCCGAACCCTAACTCTAACCCTAACCCTAACCCTAACCCTAATCCGAACCCTAACCCTAACCCTAACCCGTACCCGAACCCTAACCCGAACCCGAACCCTAACCCGAATCCTAACCCTAACCCTAAAACGAACCCTAACCCTAACCCGAACCCTAACCCGAACCCTAACCCTAAACCTAACCCTAACCCGTACCCGAACCCTAACCCTAACCCGTACCCTAACTCTAACCCTAACCCGAACCCTAACCCGAACCCTAACCCTAACCCTAACCAGAACCTAACCCTAACCCGAACCCTAACCCTAACCCGAACCCGAACCATAACCCGAACCCGAACCCTAACCCTAAACCTAACGCTAACCCAAACCCTAACCCAAACTTGAACCCTAACCCGAACCCGAACCCTAACCCTAACCCGAACCCGAACCCTAAACTTAACCCGAACCCTAAACCTAACCCTAACCCGAACCCTAACCCTAAACCGAACCCTAACCCTAACCCGAATCCTAACCCTAACCCTAACCCGATCCCTAACCCGAACCATAAACCTAACCCTAACCCTAACCCGAACCTAACCCGAACCCTAATCCGAACCCTAACCCGAACCCTAACCCTAACCCTAACTCGAACCCTAACCCGAAACCTAGCACTAATCCTAACCCGAACCCAAACCCTAAACCAAACCCTAACCCTAACCCTAACCCTAACCCTAAAACCTAACCCTAACCCGAACCCTAAACCTAACCCTAACCCTAACCCGAACCCTAACCCTAAACCTAACCCTAACCCTACACCGAACCCTAACCCGAACCTTAACCCGAACCCTAACTCTAACCCTAACCCTAACCCTAACCCTAATCCGAACCCTAACCCTAACCCTAACCCGAACCCGAACCCTAACCCGAACCAGAACCCTAACCCGAATCCTAACCCTAACCCTAAGCCGAACCCTAACCCTAACCCGAATCCTATCCCTAACCCTAACCCGAACCCTAACCCTAACCCGAACCCTAACCCGAACCCTAACCCTAAACCTAACCCTAACCCTACACCGAACCCTAACCCGAACCCTAACCCGAACCCTAACTCTAACCCTAACCCTCACCCGAACCCTACCCCTAACCCTAACCCGAACACTAAACCTAACCCTAACCCGAACCCTAACCCTAACCCGAACCCTAAACCTAACCCTAACCCGAACCCTAACCCGAACCCTAACCCGAACCCTAACCCTAAACCTAACCCGAACCCTAACCTAACCCAAACCCTAACCCTAACCCTAACCCTAACCCTAACCCTAACCCTAACCCGAACCCTAACCCTAACCCTAAACCTAACCCGAACCCTAACCCGTACCCTAACTCTAAACTACCCCGAACCCTAACCCTAACCCTAAACCTAACCCGAACCCTAACCCTAACACTAACCGGAACCCTAACCATAACCCTAACCCGAACCAGAACCCTTAGCCCTTACCCGAATCCTAAACCTAACCCGAACCCTAACCCGAACCCTAACCCTAACCCTAACCCCGAATCCGAACCCTAACCCTAACCCTAACCCTAACCCGAACCCGAACCCTAACCCTAACCCTAACCCGACACCGAACCCTAACCCTAACCCGGACCCTAACCGTAACCCTAACACTAACCCTCACCCGAACCCTAAACCTAACCCTAACCCGAACCCTAAACCTAACCCTAACCCTAAACCTAACCAGAAACCTAAACCTAACCCTAACCCCTAACCCTAACCCTAACCCTAACCCTAACCCGAACCCTAACCCTAACTCTAACACTAACCCTAACCCGAACCCGAATCCTAAACCGAACCCTACCCCTAACCCTAATCCGAACCCTAACCCTAACGCTAACACTAACCCTAACCCGAACCCGAACCCGAACCCGAATCCTAACCCGAACCCGAACCCTAACCCTAACCCGTACCCTAACCCTAACCCTAACCCTAAACCTAACCCGAACCCTAAACCTAACCATAACCCGAACCCTAACCCTAACCCGAACCCTAAACCTAAACCTAACCCGAACCCTAACCCTAACCCTAACCGGAACCTAACCCTAACCCGAACCCTAACCCTAACCCGAACCCGAACCCGAACCCGAACCCTAACCCGAACCCGAACCCTAACCCTAAACCTCACCCTAACGCAAACCCTAACCCAAACCTGAACCCTAACCCGAACCCGAACCCTAACCCTAACCCGAACCCTAACCCTAACACGAACCCTAACCCTAACCCTAACCCGAACCCTAAACCTAACCCTAAACCGAACCCTAAACCTAACCCGAACCCTAACCCTAACCCTAACCCGAATCCTAACCCTAAACCTAACCCGAACCCTAACCCAAACCCTAAACCTAACCCTAACCCTAACCCAACCCTAACACTAACCCTAACCTGAACCCTAACCCTAACCCTAACCCTAACCCTAACTCGAACCCTAACCCTAACCCGAACCCTAACCCTAACCCTAACCCGAACCCTAACCCTAACCCTAAACCTAAACCTAACACTAACGCGATCCCTAACCCTAACCTGAACCCTAACCCTAACCCTAACCCGAAACCTAACCCTAAACCTAACCCTAACCCTAACCCTAACCCTAACCCTAACCTTAAAACCTAACCCTAACCCAAATCCTAACGATAACCCTAACCCTAACCCGAACCCTAAACCTAAACCTAACCCTAACCCTACACTGAACCCTAACCCGAACCCTAACCCGAACCCTAACCCTAACCCTAACCCTAACCCTAACCCTAACCCTAATCCGAACCCTAACCCTAACCCTAACCCGAAGCCAAACCTTAACACTAACCCTAACCCTAACCCGAACCCTAACACTAACCCTAACCCGAACCCTAACCCGAACCCTAACCCTAACCCTAACCATAACTCTAACCCGAACACTAACCCTAACTCTAACCCGAACACTAACCCTAACGCTAAAACGAACCCGAAACCTAACCCGAACCCTAACCCTATCCCTAACCCTAAACCTAAACCTAACCCTACACCGAACCCTAACCCGAACCCTAACCCGAACCCTAACTCTAACCCTAACCCTAACCCTAACCCTAATCCGAACCCTAACCCTAACCCGAATCCTAACCCTAACCCTAACCCGAACCCTAACCCTAACCCGAATCCTAACCCTAACCCTAACCCTAACCCGAACCCTAACGCTAACCCGAACCCTAACCCGAACCCTAACCCTAAACCTAACCCTAACCCGAACCCGAACCCTAAACCTAACCCGTACCCTAACTCGAACCCTAACCCGAACCCTAACCCTAACCCTAACCCGAACCCTAACCCTAACCCAAACCCTAACCCTAACCCTAACCCAAACCCTAACCCTAACCCTAACCGGAACCTAACCCTAACCCGAACCCTAACCCTAACCCGAACCCGAACCTGAACCATAACCCGAACCCGAACCCTAACCCTAAACCTAACCCTAACCCAAACCCTTACCCAAACTTGAACCCTAACCCGAACCCGAACCCTAACCCTAACCTGAACCCTAACCCTAACCCTAACCCGAACGCTAAACCTAACCCTAACCCGAACCCGAACCATAACCCGAACCAGAACCCTAACCCGAATCCTAAACCTAACCCTAACCCGAACCCTAACCCTAACTCGAATCCTAACCCTAACCCTAACCCGAACCCTATCCCTAACCCGAACCCTAACCCGAACCCTAACCCTAAACCTAACCCTAACCCTACACCGAACCCTAACCCGAACCCTAACCCGAACCCTAACTCTAACCCTAACAGTCACCCGAATCCTACCCCTAACCCTAACCCGAACCCTAAACCTAACCCTAACCCGAACCCTAACCCTAACCCGAACCCTAACCCTAACCCTAACCCGAACCCTAACCCGAACCCTAACCCGAATCCTAACCCGAAAACTAACCCTAACCCAAACCCTAACCCGAACCCAAACCCTAACCCGAACGCTAACCCTAACCCTAACACTAACCCTAACCCGAACCCTAAACCTAACCCTAACCCGAACCCTAACCCTAACCCGAACCCTAACCCGAACCCTAACCCTAACCCTAAACCCGAACCCGAAACCTAACCCTAACCCTAACGCTAACCCTAACCCGTACCCG
>JAVLSZ010000044.1:2210000-2212500 GCA_032313775.1 Urocyon cinereoargenteus
CCTAACCCGACCCGAACCCTAACCCGAAACCTAACCCTAACCCTAACCCGAACCCGAACCCTTACCCTAAACCGAACCCTAACCCGAACCATAACCGGAACCCTAACCCGAACCCTAACCCTAACCCTAACTCGAACCCTAACCCGAAACCTAGCCCTAATCCTAACCCGAACCCTAACCCTAACCCTAACCCAAACCCTAACCCGAACCCTAACCCTAACCCTAACCCTAACCCTATCCGGAACCCTAACCCTAACCCTAACCCTAACACCTAACCCGAACACGAACAGGAACCCTAACCCGAACCCGAACCCTAACCTTACCCCGAACACGAACCCAAACCATAACCCTATCCCTAACCCGAACCCTAACCCGAACACTAACCCTAACCCGAACACTAACCCTAACCCTAACCCTAACCCTAACCCTAACCCCTAACCCTAACCCGAACCCTAACCCTAACTCCAACACTAACCCTAACCCTAACCCGAAACCTAACCCTAACCCTAACCCTAAACCTAACCCGAAACCTAACCCTAAACCTAACCCTAACCCTAACCCTAACCCTAACCCTAACCCTAACCCGAACCCGAGCCCTAACCCGAACCCTAACCCTAACCCTAACCCTAACCCGAAACCTAACCCTTAACCGAACCCTAACCCTAACCCTAACCCGAACCCGAAACCTAAACCGAAACCTAACCCTAACCCTAACCCGAAACCTAACCCTAACCCGAACCAGAACCCTAACCCTAACCCGAACCCTAACCCGAAACCTAACCCGAACCCTAACCCTAACCCTAACCCTAACCCGAAACCTAACCCTAACCCTAAACCGAACCCGAACCCTAAACCGAACCCGAACCCTAACCCGAACCCTAACCCTAACCCTAACCCGAAACCTACCCCTAACCCAAACTCTATCCCGAACCCTAAACCTAACCCTAACCCGAACCCAAACCCGAACCCTAACCCGAACCCTAACCCTTACCCTAACCCTAAACCTAACCCTAAACCTAACCCGAACCCTAACCCTAACCCAAACCCTAACCCTAACCCTAAACCTAACCCTAACCCGAACCCGAACCCTAACCCGAACCCGAACCCTAACCCTAAACCTAAACCTAACACGAACCCTAACCCATACCCTAACCCTAAACCTAACCCGAACCCTAACCCTAACCCTAACCCTAACCCTAACCCTAAACCTAACGCTAACCCAAACCCTAACCCAAACTTGAACCCTAACCCGTACCCGAACCCTAACCCTAACCCGTACCCTAACTCTAACCCTAACCCGAACCCTAACCCGAACCCTAACCCTAACCCTAACCAGAACCTAACCCTAACCCGAACCCTAACCCTAACCCGAACCCGAACCCGAACCCGAACCATAACCCGAACCCGAACCCTAAACCTAAACCTAACGCTAACCCAAACCCTAACCCAAACTTGAACCCTAACCCGAACCCGAACCCTAACCCTAACCCGAACCCGAACCCTAACCTTAACCCGAACCCTAAACCTAACCCTAACCCGAACCCTAACCCTAAACCGAACCCTAACCCTAACCCGAATCCTAACCCTAACCCTAACCCGAACCCTAACCCGAACCATAAACCAAACCCTAACCCTAACCCGAACCTAACCCGAACCCTAATCCGAACCCTAAACCGAACCCTAACCCTAACCCTAACTCGAACCCTAACCCGAAACCTAGCCCTAATCCTAACCCGAACCCAAACCCTAAACCAAACCCTAACCCTAAACCTGACCCTAACCCTAAAACCTAACCCTAACCCGAACCCTAAACCTAACCCTAACCCTAACCCGAACCCTAACCCTAAACCTAACCCTAACCCTACACCGAACCCTAACCGGAACCTTAACCCGAACCCTAACTCTAACCCTAACCCTAACCCTAACCCTAATCCAAACCCTAACCCTAACCCTAACCCGAACCCGAACCCTAACCCGAACCAGAACCCTAACCCGAATCCTAACCCTAACCCTAACCCGAACCCTAACCCTAACCCGAATCCTATCCCTAACCCTAACCCGAACCCTAACCCTAACCCGAACCCTAACCCGAACCCTAACCCTAAACCTAACCCTAACCCTACACCGAACCCTAACCCGAACCCTAACCCGAACCCTAACTCTAACCCTAACCGTCACCCGAACCCTACCCCTAATCCTAACCCGAACACTAAACCTAACCCTAACCCGAACCCTAACCCTAACCCGAACCCTAAACCTAACCCTAACCCGAAACCTAACCCGAACCCTAACCCGAACCCTAACCCGAACCCTAACCCTAAACCTAACCCGAACCCTAACCTAACCCAAACCCTAACCCTAACCCTAACCCTAACCCTAACCCGAACCCTAACCCTAACCCTAAACCTAACCCGAACCCTAACCCGTACCCTAACTCTAAACCTAACCCGAACCCTAACCCTAACCCTAAACCTAACCCGAACCCTAAACCTAACACTAA
>JAVLSZ010000044.1:2220000-2225000 GCA_032313775.1 Urocyon cinereoargenteus
ACCCGAAACCTAACCCGAACCCGAACCCTAAGCTTACCCCGAACCCGAACCCAAACCATAACCCTAAACCTAACCCGAACCCTAACCCTAACCCTAACCCTAACCCTAACCTAACCCGAACCCTAACCCTAACACTAACCCTAACCCTAACCCGAACACTAACCCTAACCCTAACCCTAACCCTAACCCCTAACCCTAACCCGAACCCTAACCCTAACTCGAACACTAACCCTAACACTAACCCGAACCCTAACCCGAACCCTAACCCTAACCCTAAACCTAACCCTAACCCTAAGCCTAACCCTAATTCGAACCCTAACCCGAACCCTAACCCTAACCCTAACCCTAAACTGAACCCTAACCCTAACCCGAACCCTAAACCTAACCCTAACACGAACCCGAAACCTAAACCGAAACCTAACCCTAACCCTAACCCGAACCCTAACCCTAACCCGAACCCGAACCCTAACCCTAACCTGAACCCTAAGACGAACCCTAACCCAAACCCTAACCCGAACCCTAACCCTAACCCTAACCCGAACCCTAACCCGAACCCTAACCCTAACCCTAAACCGAACCCTAACCCTGACCCTAACCCTAACCCTAACCCGAACCCTAACCCTAACCCTAACCCTAACCCGAACCCTAACCCTAACCCTAACACGAACCCTAACACCTAACCCGACCCGAACCCTAACCCGAACCCGAACCCTAAACCTAACCCCAACCCGAACCCTAACCCTAACCCGAACCCGAACCCGAACCCTAACCATAACCCTAACCCGAACCCTAACCCTAACCCGAAACCTAACCCTAACCCTAACCCTAACCCTAACCTGAACCCTAACCCGAACCCTAACCCGAACCGTAACCCTAATCCTAACCTGAAACCTAACCCTAACCCTAACCCTAACCCGAACCCTAACCCTAAACCTAACCCTAACCCTAACCCTAACCCTAACCCGAACCCTAACCTTAACCCTAAACTGAACTCGAACCCTAACCCTAACCTGAACCCTAACCCGAACCCTAACCCTAACCCTAACCCGAAACCTAACCCTAACCCGAACCCTAACCCGAACCCTAAACCTAACCCTAACCCTAACCCGAACCCTAACCCGAACCCTAACCCTAACACTAACACGAACCCTAACCCTAACCCTAACCCGAACCCTAACCCTAACCCTAACCCAAACCCTAACCCGAACCCTAACCCTAACCCTAACCCTAACCCCTAACCCTAACCCTAACACTAACCGTAACCCTAAAACCTAACCCTAACCCGAACCCTAACCCTAACCCTAACCGTAACCCTAACCCGAACCCTAACCCTAAGCCTAACACTAACCCTAACCCTAACCCTAACCCTAACCCTAACACGAACCCTAACCCTAACCCTAAACCTAACCCTAAACCGAACCCTAACCCTAACCCTAACCCTAACCCTAAACCTAACCCTAACCCGAACCCTAACCCTAACCCGAACCCGAACCCGAACCCTAACCCGAATCCTAACCCTAACCCTAACCCGAACCCTAACCCTAACCCAAACCCGAACCCTAACCCTAACCCGAAACCTAGCCCGAACCCTAACCCGAACCCTAACCCGAAACCTAACCCGAACCCTAACCCGAACCCGAACCGTAACCCTAACCCTAACCCGAACCCTAACCCTAACCCGAACCCTAACCCTAACCCGAACCCGAACCCTAACCCTAACCCTAACCCGAAACCTAACCCGAACCCTAACCCGAACCCGAACCGTAACCCTAACCCTAACCCGAACCCTAACCCTAACCCGAACCCTAACCCGAACCCTAACCCTAAACCTAACCCTAACCCGAACCCTAATCCGAACCCTAACCCTAACCCTAACCCTAATCAGAACCCTAACCCTAACCCTAACCGAAACCGAACCCTAACCCGAACCCGAACCCTAACCCGAAGCCTAAACCTAACCCTAACCCGAAACCTAACCCTAACCCTAACCCGAACCCTAACCCGAACCCTAACCCGAACCCTAACCCGAACACTAACCATAACCCTAACTCGAACCCTAACCCGAAACCTAGCCCTAATCCTAACCGAACCCTAACCCTAACCCTAACCCGAACCCTAAACCTAAACCTAACCCGAAACCTAACCCTAACCCTAACCCTAACCCAAACCCTAACCCTAACCCTAACCAGAACCCTAACCCTAACCCTAACCCGAACCAGAAGCCTAAGCACTTACCCGAATCCTAAACCTAACCCAAACCCTAACCCTAACCCTAACCCTAACCCGAACCCTAAACCTAACCCGAACCCTAACCCTAACCCTAACCCGAACCCGAACCCTAAACCGAAACCTAACCCTAACCCAAACCCCAACCCTAACCCTAACCCGAAACCGAACCCTAACCCTAACCCGAACCCCAACCCTAAACCTAACCCTAACCCTAAACCTAACCCGAACCCTAACCCTAACCCGAACCCTAACCCTTAACCCGACCCCGAACCCGAAACCTAACCCGAACCCGAACCCTAACCCTAACCCGAACCCGAACCCTAACCAGAACCCGAACCCGAACCCGAACCCTAACCATAACCCTAACCCGAACCCTAACACTAACCCGAACCCTAACCCTAAACCTAACCCGAACCCTAACCCTAACCCTAACCCTAACCCTAACCCGAACCCGAACCCTAAGCCCTTACCCGAATCCTAACCCTAACCCGAACCCTAACCCAAACCCTAACCCTAACACCGAACCCGAACCCTAACCCTAACCCTAACCCTAAACCTAAACCTAACCCGAACCCTAACCCTAACACTAACCCGAACCCGAACCCTAAGCCCTTACCCGAATCCTAACCCTAACCCGAAACCTAACCCTAACCCTAAACCCGAACACGAACCCTAACCATAACCCTAACCCTAACCCTAACCCGAACCCGAACCCTAACCCTAACCCTAACCCTAACTCGAACACTAACCCTAACCGTAACCCGAACACTAACACTAACACTAACCCTAAACCTAACCCGAACCCTAATCCTAACCCTAACCCGAACCCTAACCCTAACCCTAACCGGAACCCTAACCCTAAACCGAACCCTAACCCTAACCCGAACCCGAACCCGAACCCTAACCCGAACCCTAACCCGAACCCTAACCCGAACCCTAACCGAAACCTAACCCAAACCCTAACCCAAAACCTAACCCGAACCCGAACCCTAACACTCACCCGAACCCTAAACCTAACCCTAACCCGAACCCTAAACCTAACCCTAACCCGAACCCTAACCCTAACCCGAACCCTAACCCTAACCCTAACCCTAACCCGAGTCCTAACCCTAACCCTAACCCGAACCCTAACCCGAACCCGAACCCTAACCCTAACCCTAACCCGAACCCTAACCCTAACCCAACCCGAACCCTAACCCTAACCCTAACCCTAACCCTAACCCGAACCCTAATCCTAACCCTAAACCTAACCCTAACCCTAACCCGAACCCTAACCCTAACCCGAACCCTAACCCTAACCCTAACCCTAACCCTAACCCCTAACCCTAACACTAACCCTATCCCTAACCCTAACCCTAAAACCTAACCCTAACCCGTACCCTAACCCTAACCCTAACCCTAACCCTAACCCGAACCCCAACCCTAAACCTAACCCTAATCCTAACCCTAACCCGAACCCTAACCCTAACCCTAACACGAACCCTAACACCTAACCCGAACCCGAACCCTAACCCGAACCCGAACCCTAAACCTAACCCCAACCCGAACCCTAACCCTAACCCGAACCCGAACCCGAACCCTAACCATAACCCTAACCCGAACCCTAACCCTAACCCGAACCGTAACCCTAACCCTAACCCTAACCCTAACCTGAACCCTAACCCGAACCCTAACCCGAACCGTAACCCTAATCCTAACCTGAAACCTAACCCTAACCCTAACCCTAACCCGAAACCTAAACCTAAACCGAACCCTAACCCTAACCCTAACCCTAACCCGAACCCTAACCTTAACCCTAAACTGAACTCGAACCCTAACCCTAACCTGAACCCTAACCCGAACCCTAACCCTAACCCTAACCCGAAACCTAACCCTAACCCGAACCCTAACCCGAACCCTAAACCTAACCCTAACCCTAACCCGAACCCTAATCCTAACCCTAAACCTAACCCTAACCCTAACCCGAACCCTAACCCTAACCCTAACCCCTAACCCTAACCCTAACCCTATCCCTAACCCTAACCCTAAAACCTAACCCTAACCCGTACCCTAACCCTAACCCTAACCCTAACCCTAACCCTAAACCGAACCCCAACCCTAAACCTAACCCTAATCCTAACCCTAACCCGAACCCTAACCCGAACCCTAACCATAACCCTAACCCTAATCCGAACCCTAACCCTAACCCTAACCGAAACTGAACCCTAACCCGAACCCGAACCCTAACCCGAAACCTAAACCTAACCCTGACCCGAAACCTAACCCTAACCCTAACCCGAACCCTAACTCGAACCCTAATCCGAAACCTAACCCGAACACTAACCATAACCCTAACTCGAACCCTAACCCGAAACCTAGCCCTAATCCTAACCCGAACCCTAACCCTAACCCTAACCCAAACCCTAACCCGAACCCTAACCCTAACCCTAACCCTAACCCGAACCCTAACCCTAACCCTAACCCTAACCCCTAACCCTAACCCTAACACTAACCGTAACCCTAAAACCTAACCCTAACCCGAACCCTAACCCTAACCCTAACCGTAACCCTAACCCTAACCCTAACCCTAAGCCTAACACTAACCCTAACCCTAACCCTAACCCTAACCCTAACCCTAACACGAACCCTAACCCTAACCCTAAACCTAACCCTAAACCGAACCCTAACCCTAACCCTAACCCTAACCCTAAACCTAACCCTAACCCGAACCCTAACCCTAACCCGAACCCGAATCCGAATCCTAACCCGAATCCTAACCCTAAACCTAACCC
>JAVLSZ010000044.1:2237500-2247500 GCA_032313775.1 Urocyon cinereoargenteus
ACCCGAATCCTAACCCGAACAATAACCCTAACCCTAAACCTAACCCTAACCCTAAGCCTAACCCTAAATCGAACCCTAACCCGAACCCTAACCCTAACCCTAACCCTAAACCGAACCCTAACCCTAACCCGAACCCTAAACCTAACCCTAACACGAACCCGAAACCTAAACCGAAACCTAACCCTAACCATAACCCGAACCCTAAACCTAACCCGAACCCGAACCCTAACCCTAACCCGAACCCTAACCCGAACCCTAACCCAAACCCTAACCCGAACCCTAACCCTAACCCTAACCCGAACCCTAACCCGAACCCTAACCCTAACCCTAAACCGAACCCTAACCCTGACCCTAACCCTAACCCTAACCCGAACCCTAACCCTAACCCTAACCCTAACCCGAACCCTAACCCTAACCCTAACACGAACCCTAACACCTAACCCGAACCCGAACCCTAACCCGAACCCTAAACCTAACCCCAACCCGAACCCTAACCCTAACCCGAACCCGAACCCGAACCCTAACCATAACCCTAACCCGAACCCTAACCCTAACCCGAACCCTAACCCTAACCCTAACCCTAACCCTAACCTGAACCCTAACCCGAACCCTAACCGGAACCGTAACCCTAATCCTAACCTGAAACCTAACCCTAACCCTAACCCTAACCCGAACCAGAACCCTAAACCTAACCCTAACCCTAACCCTAACCCTAACCCGAACCCTAACCTTAACCCTAAACTGAACTCGAACCCTAACCCTAACTTGAACCCTAACCCGAACCCTAACCCTAACCCTAACCCGAAACCTAACCCTAACCCGAACCCTAACCCGAACCCTAAACCTAACCCTAAACCGAACCCTAACCCGAACCCTAACCCTAACCCTAACACGAACCCTAACCCTAACCCTAACCCGAACCCTAACCCTAACTCTAACCCAAACCCTAACCCGAACCCTAACCCTAACCCTAACCCTAACCCTAACCCTAACCCTAACACTAACCGTAACCCTAAAACCTAACCCTAACCCGAACCCTAACCCTAACCCTAACCGTAACCCTAACCCGAACCCTAACCCTAAGCCTAACACTAACCCTAACCCTAACCCTAACCCTAACCCTAACCCTAACACGAACCCTAACCCTAACCCTAAACCTAACCCTAAACCGAACCCTAACCCTAACCCTAACCCTAACCCTAAACCTAACCCTAACCCAAACCCGAACCCTAACCCTAACCCGAAACCTAGCCCGAACCCTAACCCGAACCCTAACCCGAACCCTAACGCGAACCCTAAACCGAACCCTAACCCTAACCCTAACTCGAAACCTAACCCGAACCCTAACCCTAACCCGAACCCGAACCCTAACCCTAACCCTAACCCGAAACCTAACCCGAACCCTAACCCGAACCCGAACCGTAACCCTAACCCTAACCCGAACCCTAACCCTAACCCGAACCCTAACCCGAACCCTAACCCTAACCCTAACCTTAACCCTAACCCGAACCCTAAACCGAACCCTAACCCTAACCCTAACCCTAATCAGAACCCTAACCCTAACCCTAACAGAAACCGAACCCTAACTCGACCCGAACCCTAACCCGAAGCCTAAACCTAACCCTAACCCGAAACCTAACCCTAACCCTAACCCGAACCCTAACCCGAACCCTAACCCGAACCCTAACCCGAACACTAACCATAACCCTAACTCGAACCCTAACCCGAAACCTAGCCCTAATCCTAATCGAACCCTAACCCTAACCCTAACCCAAACCCTAACACGAACCCTAACCCTAACCCTAACACTAACCCGAACCCTAACCCTAACCCTAAACCTAACACCTAACCCGAACCCGAACCCGAAACCTAACCCGAACCCGAACCTTAACCTTACCCCGAAACCGAACCCAAACCATAACCCTAAACCTAACCCGAACCCTAACCCTAACCCTAACCCTAACCCGAACCCTAACCCTAACCCTAAACCTAACCCTAACCCGAACACTAACCCTAACCCTAACCCTAACCCTAACCCCTAACCCTAACCCGAACCCTAACCCTAACTCGAACACTAACCCTAACCCTAACACGAACCCTAACCCTAACCCTAACCCTAAACCTAACCCGAATCCTAACCCTAACCCTAACCCTAAGCCTAACCCTAACCCAAACCCTAACCCGAACCCTAACCCTAACCCTAACCCGAACCCTAACCCAAACCCTAACCCGAACCCTAACCCTAACCCTAACCCGAACCCTAACCCTAACCCGAACCCGAACCCTAACCCTAACCCGAACCCTAACCCGAACCCTAACCCAAACCCTAACCCGAACCCTAACCCTAACCCTAACCCGAACCCTATCCCGAACCCTAAACCTAACCCTAAACCGAACCCTAACCTGACCCTAACCCTAAACCTAACCCGAACCCTAACCCTAACCCTAACCCTAACCCTAACCCGAACCCTAACCCTAACCCTAACACGAACCCTAACACCTAACCCTAACCCGAACCCGAACCCTAACCCGATCACGAACCCTAACCCTAACCCCAACCTGAACCCTAACCCTAACCCGAACCCGAACCCGTACCCTAACCATAACCCTAACCCGAACCCTAACCCTAACCCGAACCCTAACCCTAACCATAACCCTAACCCTAACCTGAACCCTAACCCGAACCCTAACCCGAACCGTAACCCTAACCCTAACCTGAAACCTAACCCTAACCCTAACCCTAACCCGAACCCTAACCCTAAACCTAACCCTAACCCTAACCCTAACCCGAACCCTAACCTTAAACCTAAAATGAACCCGAACCCTAACCCTAACCCGAACCCTAACCCGAACCCTAACCCTAACCCTAACCCGAAACCTAACCCTAACCCGAACCCTAACCCGAACCCTAAACCTAACCCTAAACCGAACCCTAACCCGAACCTTTACCCTAACCCTAACACGAACCCTAACCCTAACCCTAACCCGAACCCTAACCCTAACCCTAACCCAAACCCTAACCCGAACCCTAACCCTAACCCTAACCCTAACCCCTAACCCTAACCCTAACACTAACCCTAACCCTAAAACCTAACCCTAACCCGAACCCTAACCCTAACCCTAACCCTAACCCGAACCCGAACCCTAACCCTAAACCTAACACTAACCCTAACCCTAACCCTAACCCTAACCCGAAACCTAACCCGAACCCTAACCCTAACCCTAACCCTAAACCTAACCCTAACCCGAACCCTAACCCTAACCCGAACCCGAACCCGAACCCTAACCCGAAACCTAAACCTAACCCTAACCCGAACCCTAACCCTAACCCAAACCCGAACCCTAACCCTAACCCGAACCCTACCCCGAACCCTAACCCGAACCCTAAACCGAACCCTAACGTGAACCCTACACCGAACCCTAACAATAACCCTAACCTGAAAACTAACCCGAACCCTAACCCTAACCCTAACCCGAAACCTAACCCGAACCGTAACCCGAACCCGAACCCTAACCCTAACCCTAACCCGAACCCTAACCCTAACCCGAACCCTAACCCGAACCCTAACCCTAACCCTAACCCTAACCCGAACCCTAACCCTAACCCGAACCCTAACCCTAACCCTAACCCGTCCCCTAACCCGAACCCTAACCCTAACCCTAACCCGAACCCTAACCCTAACCGTAACCCGAACCCTAACCCTAACCCTAACCCGAAACCTGACCCTAACCATAACCCGAACCCTAACCTATAACCCGAACCCGAACCCGAACCCTAACCCGAACCCATACCCTAACCCTACTCCGAACACGAACCCAAACCATAACACGAACCCTAACGCGAACCCTAACCCTAAACCTAACCCTAACCCTAACCGTAAGCCGAACCTTAACCCTAACCCTATCCCTAACCCTAAACCTAACCCGAACCCTAACCCTAACCATAACCCTAAACCTAACCCGAAACCTAACCCTAACCCTAACCCTAAACCTAACCCGAAACCTAACCCTAACCCTAACCGAAACACTAACCCTAACCCGAACCCTAACCCTAACCCTAAACCGAACCCGAACCCTAACCCGACCCGAAACCTAACCCGAACCCTAACCCGAACCCGAACCCTAACCCGAACCTTACCCTAACCCTAACCCTAACCCGAACCCTAACCCTAACCCGAAACCTAACCCTAACCCTAACCCGAACCCTAACCCCTAACCCGAACCCGAACCCGTACCGTAACCCGAACCCGAACCCTAACCCTACCCCGAACCCGAACCCAAACCATAACCCTATTCCAAATCTAACCCTAACCCTAACCCTAACCCTAAACCGAACCCGAACACTAACCCGAACCCGTACCCTAACCCGAACCCTAACCCGAACCCGAACCCTAACCCTAACCCTAACCCTAAACCGAACCCTAACCCTAACCCTAACCCGAACCCTACCCTAACCCTAACCCGAACCCTAACCCTAACCCGAACCCTAAACCTAACCCTAACCCTAACCCTAACCCGTACCCTAACCCTAACCAGTACCCGAACCCGTACCTTAACCCTAAGCCTAACCCTAACCCTAACCCCTAACCCCTAACCCTAACCCTAACCCTTACCCTAACCCTAACCCGTACCCTAACCCTAACCCTAACCCTATCCCTAACACTAACCCGTACCCTAACCCTAACCCGTACCCTAAACCTAACCCTAACCCTAACCCTAACCCGTACGCTAACCCTAACTCTAACCCTAACCCTAACCCGTACCCTAACCCTAACCCGTACCCTAACCCTAACCCTAACCCTAAACCTAACCCCTAACACTAACCCTAACCCGTACCCTAACCCTAACCCTAACCGTTCCCTAACCCTAACCCGTTCCCTAACCCTACCCTAACCCTAACCCTAACCCGTACCCTAAACCTAACCCGTACCCTAACCCTAACCCTTACCCTAAACCTAACCCGTACACTAACCCTAACACGTACCCTAACCCTAAACCTAACCCTAACCCTAACCGTAACCCGAACCCTAACCCTAACCCTAACTCTAACCCGAACCCTAACCCGAACCTTAACCCTAACCCAAACCCGAACCCTAAACTTAACCCTAACCCTAACCCTAACCCAAACCCTAACCCTAACCCTAAACAGAACCCTAAACCTAAACCTAACCCGAACCCGAACCCTAGGCCCTTACCCGAACCCGAAACCTAACCCGAACCCTAACCCGAACCCTAACCCTAACCCTAACCCGAACCCGAAACCTAACCCTAAACCGAACCCTAACCCTAACCCTAACGATAACCCGAACCCTAACCCGAACCCTAACCCTAACCCTAACTCGAACCCTAAAACTAACCCTAACCCTAACCCTAACCCAAACCCTAAACCTAACCCTTAACAGAACCCTAACCCTAACCCGAATCCGAACCCGAACCCTAGGCCCTTACCTGAATCCTAACACTAACCCAAACCCTAACCCGAACCCTAACACTAACCCTAACCCCGAACCCGAACCCGAACCCTAACCCTAACCCTAACCCTAACCCGAACCCTAACCCGAACCCTAACCCAAACCCAAAACCTAACCCTAACCCGAACCCTAACCGAACCCTAACCCTAACCATAACCCGAACCCGAACCCTAACCGAACCCTAACCCTAACCATAACCCGAACCCTAACCTCTAACCCGAACCTGAACCCGAACCCTAACCCGAACCCGAACCCTAACCCTACCCCGAACCCGAACCCAAACCATAACACTAACCCTAACGCGAACCCTAACCCTAACCCTTAACGTAACCTGAACCCTAACCCTAACCCTAACCCTAACCCGAACCCTAACCCGAACCCTAACCCGAACCGTAACCCTAACCCCTAACCCTAATCCGAACCCTAACCCTAACCCTAACCCTAACCCTAACCCTAACCCTAACCCGAACCCTAACCCTAACCCTAACCCGAACCCTAACCCGAACCCTAACCCTAACCCTAACCTGAACACTAACCCCTAACCTTACACGAACCCGAACCCTAACCCGAACCCGAACCCGAACCCGAACCCTAAACCTAACCCTAACCCGAACCCTAAACCTAACCCTAACCCTAACCCGAACCCGAACCCTAACCCTAACCCTAACTCTAACCCTAAACCTAACCATAACCCGAACCCTACCCCTAAACCTAACCCGAACCCTAACCCGAACCCTAACCAGAACCCTAACCCTAACCCTAACCCTAACCCTAACCCTAACCCGAGCCCTAACCCTAACCCGAACCCTAACCCGAACCCTAACCCTAACCCTAACCCTAACCCTAACCCTAACCGTAAACCTAACACTAAACCTAACCTAATCCGAACCCTAACCCTAAATCTAACATTAACCCTAACCCGAACCCTAAACCGAACCCTAACCCTAACCCTAACCCTAACCCGAACCCGAACCCTAACCCTAACCCGATCCCGAACCCTAACCCGAACACGAACCCTAACCCGAACCCTAACCGTAACCCTAACCCGAACCCTAACCCTAACCCGAACCCAAACCGAACCCTAACCCGAACCCTAACCAGAACCCTAACACGAACCCTAAACCGAACCCTAACCCGAATCCTAACCCTAACCCGAACCCTAACCCTAAACCTAACCCTAACCCTAACCCCAAACCCTAACCCGAACCCTAACCCTAACCCTATCCATATCCCGAAACCTAACCCTAACCCTAACCCGAACCCTAACCCCTAACGCGAACCCGAACCCCAACCCTAACCCGAACCCGAACCCTAACCTTACCCCGAACCCGAAACCAAACCATAAACCTAACCCTAACCCGAACCCTAACCCTAACCCTAATCCAAACCCTAACCCGAACCCTAACACTAACCCTAACCCTAACCCTAAACCGAACCCTAACCCTAACCCTAACCCGAACCCTAACCCCTAACCCTTACACGAACTCTAACCCTAACTCGAACCCTAACCCTAACCGTAACCCGAACACTAAACCTAACTCTAACCCTAACCCGAACCCTAACCCTAACCCGAACCCTAACCCTAACCCTAACCCGTACCCTAACCCGAACCCTAACCCTAACCCGAACCCTAACCCTAACCGTAACCCGAACCCTAACCCTAACCCTATCCCGAACCCTAACCCTAACCATAACCCGAACCCTAACCTCTAACCCGAACCCGAACCCGAACCCGAACCCGAACCCATACCCTAACCCTACCCCGAACCCGAACCCAAACCATAACACTAACCCTAACGCGAAACCTAACCCTAACCACTAACCCTAACCCTAAAACTAACCCTAACCCTAAAACCTAACCCTAACCCGAACCCTAAACCTTACCCTAACCCTAACCCTAACCCTAACCCGAACCCTAACCCTAAACCTAACACTAACCCTAACCCTAACCCTAACCCTAACACGAACCCTAACCCTAACCCTAAACCTAACCCTAACCCGAACCCTAACCCTAACCCTAACCCTAACCCTAACCCTAACCCCAAACCCTAACCCCAACCCTAACCCTAACCCGAACCCTAACCTTAACCCTAACCCGAACCCTAACCCTAACCCGAACCCTAACCCTAAACCTAACCCTAAACCTAACCCTAACCCTAACCCTAACCCGAACCCTAACCCGAACCCTAACCCTAACCCTAACCCTAAACCTAACCCTAACCCGAAACCTAAACCTAACCCGAACCCGAACCCTAACCCGAATCCTAACCCTAACCCTAAACCGAACCCTAACCCTAACCCAAACCCGAACCCTAACCCTAACCCGAACCCTAACCCGAACCCTAACCCTAACCCTAACCCTAACCCGTACCCTAACCCTCACCCTAACCCTAACCCTAACCCGAACCCCACCCTAAACCTAACCCTAATCCTAACCCTAACCCGAACCCTAACCCGAACCCTAACCATAACCCTAACCCTAATCCGAACCCTAACCCTAACCCTAACCGAAACTGAACCCTAACCCGAACCCGAACCCTAACCCGAAACCTAAACCTAACCCTGACCCGAAACCTAACCCTAACCCTATCCCGAACCCTAACTCGAACCCTAACCCGAAACATAACCCGAACACTAACCATAACCCTAACTCGAACCCTAACCCGAAACCTAGCCCTAATCCTAACCCGAACCCTAACCCTAACCCTAACCCAAACCCTAACCCGAACCCTAACCCTAACCCTAACCCTAAACCGAACCCTAACCCTAACCCTAAACCTAACACCTAACCCGAACCCGAACCCGAACCCTAACCCGAACCCGAACCCTAAACTTACCCCGAACCCGAACCCAAACATAACCCTAAACCTAACCCGAACCCTAAACCTAACCCTAACCCTAACCCTAACCCGAACACTAACCCTAACACTAACCCTAACCCTAACCCGAACACTAACCCTAAACCTAACCCTAACCCTAACCCCTAACCCTAAACCGAACCCTAACCCTAACTCGAACACTAACCCTAACCCTAACCCGAACCCTAACCCTAACACTAACCCTAAACCTAACCCGAACCCTAACCCTAAACTTAACCCTAACCCTAAGCCTAACCCTAACCCGAACCCTAACCCGAACCCTAACCCTAACCCCTAACCCTAAACCGAACCCTAACCCTAACCCGAACCCTAAACCTAACCCTAACACGAACCCGAAACCTAAACCGAAACCTAACCCTAACCCTAACACGAACCCTAACACCTAACCCTAACCCGAACCCGAACCCTAACCCGAACCCGAACCCTAACCCTAACCCGAAACCTAACCCGAACCCTAACCCAAACCCTAACCAGAACCCTAACCCTAACCCTAACACGAACCCTAACCCGAACCCTAACCCTAACCCTAAACCGAACCCTAACCCTGACCCTAAACCTAACCCTAACCCGAACCCTAACCCTAAACCTAACCCTAACCCGAACCCTAACCCTAACCCTAACCCCTAACACGAACCCTAACACCTAACCCTAACCCGAACCCGAACCCTAACCCGAACCCGAACCCTAAACCTAACCCCAACCCGAACCCTAACCCTAACCCGAACCCGAACCCGAACCCTAACCATAACCCTAACCCGAACCCTAACCCTAACCCGAACCCTAACCCTAACCCTAACCCTAACCCTAACCTGAACCCTAACCCGAACCCTAACCCGAACCGTAACCCTAATCCTAACCTGAAACCTAACCCTAACCCTAACACTAACCCGAACCCTAACCCTAAACCTAACCCTAACCCTAACCCTAACCCTAACCCGAACCCTAACCTTAACCCTAAACAGAACCCGACCCTAACCCTAACCTGAACCCTAACCCGAACCCTAACCCTAACCCTAACCCGAAACCTAACCCTAACCCGAACCCTAACCCGAACCCTAAACCTAACCCTAAACCGAACCCTAACCCGAACCCTAACCCTAACCCTAACACGAACCCTAACCCTAACCCTAACCCGAACCCTAACCCTAACCCTAACCCAAACCCTAACCCGAACCCTAACCCTAACCCTAACCCTAACCCCTAACCCTAACCCTAACACTAACCGTAACCCTAAAACCTAAACCTAACCCGAACCCTAACCCTAACCCTAACCCTAACCCTAACCCGAACCCTAACCCTAAACCTAACACTAACCCTAACCCTAACTCTAACCCTAACCCTAACACGAACCCTAACCCTAACCCTAAACCTAACCCTAACCCGAACCCTAACCCTAACCCTAACCCTAACCCTAAACCTAAACCTAACCCGAACCCTAACCCGAACCCGAACCCGAACCCGAACCCTAACCCGAATCCTAACCCTAACCCTAACCCGAACCCTAACCCTAACCCAAACCCGAACCCTAACCCTAACCCGAACCCTGCCCGAACCCTAACCCGAAACCTAACCCGAACCCTAACGCGAACCCTAAACCGAACCCTAACCCTAACCCTAACCCAAAACCTAACCCGAACCCTAACCCTAACC
>JAVLSZ010000044.1:2255000-2265000 GCA_032313775.1 Urocyon cinereoargenteus
CCCTAACCCGAACCCTAACCCGAACCCTAACCCTAACCCTAACCCTAACCCGAACACTAACCCTAACCCGAACCCTAACCCTAACCCTAACCCGTACCCTAACCCGAACCCTAACCCTAACCCTAACCCGAACCCTAACCCTAACCCGTACCCTAACCCTAACCCTAACCCTATCCCTAACACTAACCCGTACCCTAACCCTATCCCTAACACTAACCCGTACCCTAACCCTAACCCGTACCCTAAACCTAACCGTAACCCTAACCCTAACCCTAAACCGAACCCGAACCCTAACCCGAACCCGAACCCTAACCCTAACCATAACACTAACCCGAACCCGAACCCTAACCCGAACCCTAACCGTAACCCTAACCCGAACCCTAACCCTAACCCGAACCCAAACCGAACCCTAACCCGAACCCTAACCAGAACCCTAACACGAACCCTAAACCGAACCCTAACCCGAATCCTAACCCTAACCCTAACCCGAACCCTAACCCTAAACCTAACCCTAACCCTAACCCCAAACACTAACCCGAACCCTAACCCTAACCCTAACCATATCCCGAAACCTAACCCTAACCCTAACCCGAACCCTAACCCCTAACGCGAACCCGAACCCCAACCCTAACCCGAACCCGAACCCTAACCTTACCCCGAACCCGAACCCAAACCATAAACCTAACCCTAACCCGAACCCTAACCCTAACCCTAATCCAAACCCTAACCCGAACCCTAACACTAACCCTAACCCTAACCCTAAACCGAACCCTAACCCTAACCCTAACCCGAACCCTAACCCCTAACCCTTACACGAACCCTAACCCTAACTCGAACCCTAACCCTAACCGTAACCCGAACACTAACCCTAACTCTAACCCTAACCCGAACCCTAACCCTAACCCGAACCCTAACCCTAACCCTAACCCGTACCCTAACCCGAACATAACCCTAACCCGAACCATAACCCTAACCGTAACCCGAACCCTAACCCTAACCCTAACCCGAACCCGAACCCTAACCATAACCCGAACCCTAACCTCTAACCCGAACCCGAACCCGAACCCGAACCCGAACCCATAACCTAACCCTACCTCGAACCCGAACCCAAACCATAACACTAACCCTAACGCGAAACCTAACCCTAACCACTAACCCTAACCCTAAAACTAAACCTAACCGTAAAACCTAACCCTAACCCGAACCCTAAACCTTACCCTAACCCTAACCCTAACCCTAACCCGAACCCTAACCCTAAACCTAACACTAACCCTAACCCTAACCCTAACCCTAACCCTAACACGAACCCTAACCCTAACCCTAAACCTAACCCTAACCCGAACCCTAACCCTAACCCTAACCCTAACCCTAACCCTAACCCCAAACCCTAACCCCAACCCTAACCCTAACCCGAACCCTAAACCTAACCCTAACCCGAACCCTAACCCTAACCCGAACACTAACCCTAAACCTAACCCTAAACCTAACCCTAACCCTAACCCTAACCCGAACCCTAACCCGAACCCTAACCCTAACCCTAACCCTAAACCTAACCCTAACCCGAAACCTAAACCTAACCCGAACCCGAACCCTAACCCGAATCCTAACCCTAACCCTAACCCGAACCCTAACCCTACCCCAAACCCGAACCCTAACCCTAACCCGAACCCTAACCCGAACCCTAACCCTAACCCTAACCCTAACCCGTACCCTAACCCTAACCAGTACCCGAACCCGTACCTTAACCCTAAGCCTAACACTAACCCTAACCCCTAACCCCTAACCCTAACCCTAACCCGTACCCTAACCCTCACCCTAACCCTAACCCTAACCCGAACTCCAACCCTAAACCTAACCCTAATCCTAACCCTAACCCGAACCCTAACCCGAACCCTAACCATAACCCTAACCCTAATCCGAACCCTAACCCTAACCCTAACCGAAACTGAACCCTAACCCGAACCCGAACCCTAAACCGAAACCTAAACCTAACCCTGACCCGAAACCTTACCCTAACCCTAACCCGAACCCTAACTCGAACCCTAACCCGAAACCTAACCCGAACACTAACCATAACACTAACTCGAACCCTAACCCGAAACCTAGCCCTAATCCTAACCCGAACCCTAACCCTAACCCTAACCCAAACCCTAACCCGAACCCTAACCCTAACCCTAACCCTAACCCGAACCCTAACCCTAACCCTAAACCTAACACCTAACCCGAACCCGAACCCGAACCCTAACCCGAACCCGAACCCTAAACTTACCCCGAACCCGAACCCAAACATAACCCTAAACCTAACCCGAACCCTAACCCTAACCCTAACCCTAACCCTAACCCTAACCCGAACCCTAACCCTAACACTAACCCTAACCCTAACCCGAACACTAACCCTAAACCTAACCCTAACCCTAACCCCTAACCCTAAACCGAACCCTAACCCTAACTCGAACACTAACCCTAACCCTAACCCGAACCCTAACCCTAACACTAACCCTAAACCTAACCCGAACCCTAACCCTAAACCTACCCTAACCCTAAGCCTAAACCTAACCCGAACCCTAACCCGAACCCTAAACCTAACCCTAACCCTAAACCGAACCCTAACCCTAACCCGAACCCTAAACCTAACCCTAACACGAACCCGAAACCTAAAGCGAAACCTAACCCTAACCCTAACACGAACCCTAACACCTAACCCTAACCCGAACCCGAACCCTAACCCGAACCCGAACCCTAACCCTAACCCGAAACATAACCCGAACCCTAACCCAAAACCTAACCAGAACCCTAACCCTAACCCTAACACGAACCCTAACCCGAACCCTAACCCTAACCCTAAACCGAAACCTAACCCTGACCCTAAACCTAACCCTAACCCGAACCCTAACCCTAACCCTAACCCTAACCCGAACCCTAACCCTAACCCTAACACGAACCCTAACACCTAACCCTAACCCGAACCCGAACCCTAACCCGAACCCGAACCCTAAACCTAACCCCAACCCGAACCCTAACCCTAACCCGAACCCGAACCCGAACCCTAACCATAACCCTAACCCGAACCCTAACCCTAACCCGAACCCTAACCCTAACCCTAACCCTAACCCTAACCTGAACCCTAACCCGAACCCTAACCCGAACCGTAACCCTAATCCTAACCTGAAACCTAACCCTAACCCTAACACTAACCCGAACCCTAAACCTAAACCTAACCCTAACCCTAACCCTAACCCTAACCCGAACCCTAACCTTAACCCTAAACTGAACCCGACCCTAACCCTAACCTGAACCCTAACCCGAACCCTAACCCTAACCCTAACCCGAAACCTAACCCTAACCCGAACCCTAACCCGAACCCTAAACCTAACCCTAAACCGAACCCTAACCCGAAACCTAACCCTAACCCTAACACGAACCCTAACCCTAACCCTAACCCGAACCCTAACCCTAACCCTAACCCAAACCCTAACCCGAACCCTAACCCTAACCCTAACCCTAACCCCTAACCCTAACCCTAACATTAACCGTAACCCTAAAACCTAAACCTAACCCGAACCCTAACCCTAACCCTAACCCTAACCCTAACCCGAACCCTAACCCTAAACCTAACACTAACCCTAACCCTAACTCTAACCCTAACCCTAACACGAACCCTAACCCTAACCCTAAACCTGACCCTAACCCGAACCCTAACCCTAACCCTAACCCTAACCCTAAACCTAACCCTAACCCGAACCCTAACCCTAACCCGAACCCGAACCCGAACCCTAACCCGAATCCTAACCCTAACCCTAACCCGAACCCTAACCCTAACCCAAACCCGAACCCTAACCCTAACCCGAACCCTGCCCGAACCCTAACCCGAAACCTAACCCGAACCCTAACGCGAACCCTAAACCGAACCCTAACCCTAACCCTAACCCGAAACCTAACCCGAACCCTAACCCTAACCCGAACCCGAACCCTAACCCTAACCCTAACCCGAAACCTAACCCGAACCCTAACCCGAACCCGAACCGTAACCCTAACCCTAACCCGTACCCTAACCCTAACCCTAACCCGAACCCTAACCCTAACCCGAACCCTAACCCTAACCCTAACCCTAACCCTAACCCGAATCCTAACCCTAACCCGAACCCTAACCCTAAACCTAACCCGTACCCTAACACGAACCCTAACCCTAACCCTAACACGAACCCTAACCCTAACCGTAACCCGAACCCTAACCCTAACCCTAACCCGAAACCTGACCCTAACCATAACCCAAACCCTAACCTCTAACCCGAACCCGAACCCGAACCCTAACCCGAACCCATACCTTAACCCTACTCCGAACCCGAACCCAAACCATAACACTAACCCTAACGCGAACCCTAACCCTAAACCTAACCCTAACCCTAACCGTAAGCCGAACCTTAACCCTAACCCTAACCCTAACCCTAAAACTAACCCGAACTCTAACCCTAACCCTAACCCTAAACCTAACCCGAACCCTAAACCTAACCCTAACCCTAACCCGTACCCTAACCCGAACCCTAACCCTAACCCTAACCCGAACCCTAACCCTAACCCGTACCCTAACCCTAACCCTAACCCTATCCCTAACACTAACCCGTACCCTAACCCTATCCCTAACACTAACCCGTACCCTAACCCTAACCCATACCCTAAACCTAACCGTAACCCTAACCCTAACCCTAACCCTAAACCGAACCCGAACCCTAACCCGAACCCGAACCCTAACCCTAACCATAACCCTAACCCGAACCCTAACCCTAACCCTAACCCGAACCCTAACCCTAACCCGAACCCTAACCCTAACCCTAACCCTAACCCTAACCCCTAACCCTAACCCTAACCCTACACCTAACCCTAACCCTAAAACCTAACCCTAACCCGTACCCTAACCCTCACCCTAACCCTAACCCTAACCCCAACCCCAACCCTAAAGCTAACCCTAATCCTAACCCTAACCCGAACCCTAACCCGAACCCTAACCATAACCCTAACCCTAATCCGAACCCTAACCCTAACCCTAACCGAAACTGAACCCTAACCCGAACCCGAACCCTAACCCGAAACCTAAACCTAACCCTGACCCGAAACCTAACCCTAACCCTAACCCGAACCCTAACTCGAACCCTAACCCGAAACCTAACCCGAACACTAACCATAACCCTAACTCGAACCCTAACCCGAAACCTAGCCCTAATCCTAACCCGAACCCTAACCCTAACCCTAACCCAAACCCTAACCCGAATCCTAACCCTAACCCTAAACCTAACCCGAACCCTAACCCTAACCCTAAACCTAACACCTAACCCGAACCCGAACCCTAACCCTAACCCGAACCCGAACCCTAAACTTACCCCGAACCCGAACCCAAACATAACCCTAAACCTAACCCGAACCCTAACCCTAAAACTAACCCTAACCCTAACCCGAACACTAACCCTAACCCTAACCCTAACCCTAACCCCTAACCCTAACCCGAACCCTAACCCTAACTCGAACACTAACCCTAACCCTAACCCGAACCATAACCCTAACACTAACCCTAAACCTAACCCGAACCCGAACCCTAAACTTACCCCGAACCCGAACCCAAACATAACCCTAAACCTAACCCGAACCCTAACCCTAACACTAACCCTAACCCTAACCCGAACCCTAACCCTAACACTAACCCTAACCCTAACCCGAACACTAACCCTAACCCTAACCCTAACCCTAACCCCTAACCCTAACCCGAACCCTAACCCTAACTCGAACACTAACCCTAACCCTAACCCGAACCCTAACCCTAACACTAACCCTAAACCCTACCCGAACCCTAACCCTAAACCTAACCCTAACCCTAAGCCTAACCCTAACCCGAACCCTAACCCGAACCCGAACCCTAACCCTAACCCTAAACCGAACCCTAACCCTAACCCGAACCCTAAACCTAACCCTAACACGAACCCGAAACCTAAACCGAAACCTAACCCTAACCCTAACCCGAACCCTAACCCTAACCCGAACCCGAACCCTAACCCTAACCCGAACCCTAACCCGAACCCTAACCCAAACCCTAACCCGAACCCTAACCCTAACCCTAAACCGAACCCTAACCCGAACCCTAACCCTAACCCTAAACCGAACCCTTACCCTGACCCTAACCCTAACCCTAACCCTAACCCGAACCCTAACCCTAACCCTAACCCGAACCCTAACCCTAACCCTAACACGAACCCTAACACCTAACCCTAACCCGAACCCGAACCCTAACCCGAACCCGAACCCTAAACCTAACCCCAACCCGAACCCTAACCCTAACCCGAACCCGAACCCGAACCCTAACCATAACCCTAACCCGAACCCTAACCCTAACCCGAACCCTAACCCTAACCCTAACCCTAACCTGAACCCTAACCCGAACCCTAACCCGAACCGTAACCCTAATCCTAACCTGAAACCTAACCCTAACCCTAACCCTAACCCGAACCCTAACCCTAAACCTAACCCTAACCCTAACCCGAACCCTAACCCGAACCCTAACCTTAACCCTAAACTGAACCCGAACCCTAACCCTAACCTGAACCCTAACCCGAACCCTAACCCTAACCCTAACCCGAAACCTAACCCTAACCCGAACCCTAACCCGAACCCTAAACCTAACCCTAAACCGAACCCTAACCCGAACCCTAACACTAACCCTAACACGAACCCTAACCCTAACCCTAACCCGAACCCTAACCCTAACCCTAACCCAAACCCTAACCCGAACCCTAACTCTAACCCTAACCCTAACCCCTAACCCTAACCCTAACACTAACCGTAACCCTAAAACCTAACCCTAACCCGAACCCTAACCCTAACCCTAACCCTAACACTAAACCTAACCCGAACCCTAACCCTAAACCTAACACTAACCCTAACCCTAACCCTAACCCTAACCCTAACACGAACCCTAACCCTAACCGTAACCCGAACCCTAACCCTAACCCTAACCCGAACCCTGACCCTAACCATAACCCGAACCCTAACCTCTAACCCGAACCCGAACCCGAACCCTAACCCGAACCCATACCTTAACCCTACTCCGAACCCGAACCCAAACCATAACACTAACCCTAACGCGAAACCTAACCCTAACCCTAACCCGAACCCTGACCCTAACCATAACCCGAACCCTAACCTCTAACCCTAACCCTAACCCTAACCCTAACCCTAACCCGAAACCTAACCCGAACCCTAACCCGAACCCGAACCGTAGCCCTAACCCTAACCCTAACCCTAACCCGAACCCGAACCCTAACCCTAAACCTAACACTAACCCTAACCCTAACCCTAACCCTAACCCGAACCCTAACCCGAACCATAACCCTAACCCTAAACCTAACCCTAACCCCTACCCTAACCCTAACCCGAACCCGAACCCGAACCCTTACCCGAATCCTAACCCTAACCCTAACCCGAACCTTAACCCTAACCCAAACCCGAACCCTAACCCTAACCCGAACCCTAACCCGAACCCTAACCCGAACCCTAAACCGAACCCTAACCCGTACCCTAACCCTCACCCTAACCCTAACCCTAACCCGAACCCCAACCCTAAAGCTAACCCTAATCCTAACCCTAACCCGAACCCTAACCCGAACCCTAACCATAACCCTAACCCTAATCCGAACCCTAACTCTAACCCTAACCGAAACTGAACCCTAACCCGAACCCGAACCCTAACCCGAAACCTAAACCTAACCCTGACCCGAAACCTAACCCTAACCCTAACCCGAACCCTAACTCGAACCCTAACCCGAAACCTAACCCGAACACTAACCATAACCCTAACTCGAACCCTAACCCGAAACCTAGCCCTAATCCTAACCCGAACCCTAACCCTAACCCTAACCCAAACCCTAACCCGAACCCTAACCCTAACCCTAACCCTAACCCGAACCCTAACCCTAACCCTAAACCTAACACCTAACCCGAACCCGAACCCTAACCCTAACCCGAACCCTAACCCTAACACTAACCCTAACCCTAACCCGAACACTAACCCTAACCCTAACCCTAACCCTAACCCCTAACCCTAACCCGAACCCTAACCCTAACTCGAACACTAACCCTAACCCTAACCCGAACCCTAACCCTAACACTAACCCTAAACCTAACCCGAACCCGAACCCTAAACTTACCCCGAACCCGAACCCAAACATAACCCTAAACCTAACCCGAACCCTAACCCTAACCCTAACCCTAACCCTAACCCTAACCCGAACCCTAACCCTAACACTAACCCTAACCCTAACCCGAACACTAACCCTAACCCTAACCCTAACCCTAACCCCTAACCCTAACCCGAACCCTAACCCTAACTCGAACACTAACCCTAACCCTAACCCGAACCCTAACCCTAACACTAACCCTAAACCTAACCCGAACCCTAACCCTAAACCTAACCCTAACCCTAAGCCTAACCCTAACCCGAACCCTAACCCGAACCCGAACCCTAACCCTAACCCTAAACCGAACCCTAACCCTAACCCGAACCCTAAACCTAACCCTAACACGAACCCGAAACCTAAACCGAAACCTAACCCTAACCCTAACCCGAACCCTAACCCTAACCCGAACCCGAACCCTAACCCTAACCCGAACCCTAACCCGAACCCTAACCCAATCCCTAACCCGAACCCTAACCCTAACCCTAACCCGAACCCTAACCCGAACCCTAACCCTAACCCTAAACCGAACCCTTACCTGACCCTAACCCTAACCCTAACCCGAACCCTAACCCTAACCCGAACCCTAACCCTAACCCTAACACGAACCCTAACACCTAACCCTAACCCGAACCCGAACCCTAACCCGAACCCGAACCCTAAACCTAACCCCAACCCGAACCCTAACCCTAACCCGAACCCGAACCCGAACCCTAACCATAACCCTAACCCGAACCCTAACCCTAACCCGAACCCTAACCCTAACCCTAACCCTAACCTGATCCCTAACCCGAACCCTAACCCGAACCGTAACCCTAATCCTAACCTGAAACCTAACCCTAACCCTAACCCTAACCCGAACCCTAACCCTAAACCTAACCCTAACCCTAACCCTAACCCTAACCCGAACCCTAACCTTAACCCTAAACCGAACCCTAACCCGAACCCTAACCCTAACCCTAACACGAACCCTAACCCTAACCCTAACCCGAACCCTATCCCTAACCCTAACCCAAACCCTAACCCGAACCCTAACCCTAACCCTAAACCTAACCCCTAACCCTAACCCTAACACTAACCGTAACCCTAAAACCTAACCCTAACCCGAACCCTAACCCTAACCCTAACCCTAACCCTAAACGTAACCCGAACCCTAACCCTAAACCTAACACTAACCCTAACCCTAACCCTAACCCTAACCCTAACACGAACCCTAACCCTAACCCTAAACCTAACCCTAACCCGAACCCTAACCCTACCCTAACCCTAACCCTAACCCTAACCCTAACCCTAACCCTAAACCTAACCCTAACCCGAACCCTAACCCTAACCCGAACCCGAACCCGAACCCTAACCCGAATCCTAACCCTAACCCTAATCCGAACCCTAACCCTAACCCAAACCCGAACCCTAACCCTAACCCGAACCCTGCCCGAACCCTAACCCGAACCCTAACGCGAAGCCTAAAACGAACCCTAACCCTAACCCTAACCCGAAACCTAACCCGAACCCTAACCCTAACCCGAACCCGAACCCTAACCCTAACCCTAACCCGAACCCTAACCCGAACCCTAACCCGAACCCGAACCCTAACCCTAACCCTAACCCGAAACCTAACCCGAACCCTAACCCTACCCCGAACCCGAACCCAAACCATAACCCTATTCCAAATCTAACCCTAACCCTAACCCTAACCCTAAACCGAACCCGAACACTAACCCGAACCCGAACCCTAAACCGAACCCTAACCCGAACCCGAACCCTAACCCTAACCATAACCCTAA
>JAVLSZ010000044.1:2270000-2275000 GCA_032313775.1 Urocyon cinereoargenteus
ACCCTAACCCGAACCCTAACCCTAAACCTAACCCTAACCCGAACCCGAACCCGAACCCTAACCCTAATCCGAACCCGAACCTGAACCCTAACCCGAACCCTAACCCGAAACCTAACCCTAACCCGAACCCGAACCCGAACCCTAACCCTAACCTGAACCCGAACCCGAACCCTAACCCGAACCCGAACCCGAACCCGAACCCTAACCCTAACCCTAACCCGAACCCTTACCCGAAACCTAACCCTAACCCTAACCCACCCTAAACCTAACCCTAACCGAAACCCTAACCCGAACCCTAACCCTAACCCTAAACCTAACCCTAACCCTAACCCTAACCCGAACCCTAACACTACCCCTAACCCGAACCCTAACCCCTAACCCGAACCCAAACACGTACCCTAACCCGAACCCGAACCCTAACCCTACCCCGAACCCGAACCCAAACCATAACGCTATTCCTAACCCGAACCCTAACTCTAACACTAACCCGAACCCGAACACTAACCCTAATCCTAACCCTAACCCTAACCGTAACCCGAACCCTAACCCAAACCCGAACCCTAACCCTAACCCTAACCCTAACCCGAACCCGAAACCTAACCCTAACCCGAACCCTAACCCTAACACTAACCCTAACCCTAACCCGAACCCTAAACTGAAACCTAACCCTAACCCTAACCCGAACCCTAAACCTAACCCAAACCCTAAACCTAACCCTAACCAGAACCCTAACCCTAACCCTAACCCGAACCCGAAACCTAGGCCCTTACCCGAATCCTAACACTAACCCGAACCCTAAACCGAACCCTAACCCTAACCCTAACCCCGAACCCTAACCCTAACCTTAACCCTAACCCTAACCCGAACCCTAACCCTAACCCGAACCCGAACCCTAACCCGAACCCTAACCCTAACCCTAACCTGAACACTAACCCCTAACACTTACCCGAACCCGAACCCTAACCCGAACCCGAACCCGAACCCGAACCCTAACAGAACCCTAACCCTAACCATAACACGAACCCTAACCTTTAACCCGAACCTGAACCCGAACCCTAACCCGAACCCGAACCCTAACCCTACCCCGAACCCGAACCCAAACCATAACACCTACCCTAACGCGAACCCTAACCCTAACCCTTAACGTAACCTGAACCCTAACCCTAACCCTAACCCTAGCCCGAACCCTAACCCTAACCCTAAACCTAACCTTAACCCTAACCCCTAACCCGAACCCGAACCCTAACCCTAACCCTAACCCTAACCCTAACCCTAACCCTAACCCGAACCCTAACCCTAACCCTAACCCGAACCCTAACCCGAACCCTAACCCTAACCCTAACCTGAACACTAACCCCTAAACCTTACCCGAACCCGAACCCTAACCCGAACCCGAACCCGAACACGAACCCGAACCCTAAACCTAACCCTAACCCGAACCCTAACCCTAACCCTAACCCTAACCCGAACCCGAACCCTAATCCTAACCCTAACTCTAACCCTAAACCTAACCCTAACCCGAACCCTACCCCTAACCCTAACCCGAACCCTAACCCGAACCCTAACCCGAACCCTAACCTTAACCCTAACCCTAACCCTAACCCTAACCCTAACCCTAACCCAATCCCTAACCCTAACCCGAACCCTAACCCGAACCCTAACCCTAACCCTAACCCTAACCCTAACCCTAACACTAAACCTAACCCTAATCCGAACCCTAACCATAAATCTAACCCTAACCCTAACCCGAACCCTAAACCGAACCCTAACCCTAACCCGATCCCGAACCCTAACCCGAACCCGAACCCTAACCCGAACCCTAAACCTAACCCTAACCCGAACCCTAACCCTAACCCGAACTCAAACCGAACCCTAACCCGAACCCTAACCAGAACCCTAACACGAACCCTAAACCGAACCCGAACCCGAACCCTAACCCTAAACCTAACACTAACCCTAACCCCAAACCCTAACCCGAACCCTAAACCTAACCCTCACCATATCCCGAACCCTAACCCTAACCCTAACCCGAACCCTAACCCCTAACGCGAACCCGAACCCCAACCCTAACCCGAACCCGAACCCTAACCCTACCCCGAACCCGAACCCAAACCATAACCCTAACCCTAACTCGAACCCTAACCCTAACCCTAATCCTAACCCTAACCCGAACCCTAACCCTAACCCTAACCCTAAACCGAACCCTAACCCTAACCCTAACCCGAACCCTAACCCCTAACCCTTACCCGAACCCTAACCCTAACTCGAACCCTAACCCTAACCGTAACCCGAACACTAACCCTAACCCTAACACGAACCCTAACCCTAACCCGAACCCTAACCCTAACCCTAACCCGTACCCTAACCCGAACCCTAACCCTAACCCGAACCCTAACCCTAACCGTAACCCGAACCCTAACCCTAACCCTAACCCGAACCCTAACCCTAACCATAACCCGATCTCTAACCTCTAACCCGAACCCGAACCCGAACCCGAACCCGAACCCATACCCTAACCCTAACCCGAACCCGAACCCTAACCCTAACCCGAAACCTAACCCTAAACCTAACCCGAACCCTAACCCTAACCCTAAACCTAAACCTAAACCGAACCCTAACCCTAACCCTAACCCTAAACCTAACACGAAACCTAACCCTAACCCTAACCCAAACCCTAACCCTAACCCGAACCATAACCCTAACCCTAACCCGAACCCTAACCTTAACCCTAAACTGAACCCGAACCCTAACCCTAACCCGAACCCTAACCCGAACCCTAACCCTAACCCTAACCCGAAACCAACCCTAACCCGAACCCTAACCCGAACCCTAAACCTAACCCTAAACCGAACCATAACCCGAACCCTAACCCTAACCTAACACGAACCCTAACCCTAACCCGAACCCTAACCCTAACCCTAACCCAAACCCTAACCCGAACCCTAACCCTAACCCTAACCCTAACCCCTAACCCTAACCCTAACACTAACCCTAACTCTAAAACCTAACCCTAACCCGAACCCTAACCCTAACCCTAACCCTAACCCTAACCCTAACCCGAACCCTAACCCTAAACCTAACACTAACCCTAACCCTAACCCTAACCCTAACCCTAACCCTAACACGAAACCTAACCCTAACCCTAAACCTAACCCTAACCCCAACCCTAACCCTAACCCTAACCCTATCCCGAACCCTAACCGTAACCCGAACCCTAACCCTAACCCGAACCCTAACCTTAAACCTAACCCTAACCCTAACCCTAACCCTAACCCTAACCCGAACCCTAACCCGAACCCTAACCCTAACCCTAACCCTAAACCGAACCCGAACCCTAACCCGAACCCGAAACCTAACCCGAACCCTAACCCGAACCCGAACCCTAACCCTAACCCTAACCCGAACCCTTACCCTAACCCTAACCCGAACCCGAACCCTAACCCTAACCCGAAACCTAACCCTAACCCTAACCCGAACCCTAACCCCTAACCCGAACCCGAACCCGTACCGTAACCCGAACCCGAACCCTAACCCTACCCCGAACCCGAACCCAAACCATAACCCTATTCCAAATCTAACCCTAAACCTAAACCTAACCCTAAACCGAACCCGAACACTAACCCGAACCCGAACCCTAACCCGAACCCTAACCGGAACCCGAACCCTAACCCTAACCATAACCCTAACCCGAACCCTAACCCTAACCCTAACCCTAAACCGAACCCGAACACTAACCTGAACCCGAACCCTAACCCGAACCCTAACCCGAACCCGAAACCTAACCCTAACCATAACCCTAACCCGAACCCTAACCCTAACCCTAACCCGAACCCTAACCCTAACCCTAACCCGAACCCTAACCCTAACCCGAACCCTAACCCTAACCCTAACCCTAACCCTAACCCGTACCCTAAACCTAACCAGTACCCGAACCCGTACCTTAACCCTAAGCCTAACCCTAACCCTAACACTAACCCGTACCCTAACCCTAACCCGTACCCTAAACCTAACCCGTACCCTAACCCTAACCCTTACCCTAAACCTAACCCGTACCCTAACCCTAACCCCAACCCTAACCCGAACCCGAAACCTAACCCTAACCCGAACCCTAACCCTAACCCTAACCCTAACCCGAACCCTAACCCGAACCTTAACCCTAACCCTAACCCGAACCCTAAACTTAACCCTAACCCTAACCCTAACCCAAAACCTAACCCTAACCCTAAACAGAACCCTAACCCTAACCCTAACCCTAACCCTAACCCTAACCCTAACACTAAACCTAACCCTAATCTGAATCCTAACCCTAAATCTTACCCTAACCCTAACACGAACCCTAACCCGAACCCGAACCCTAACCCTAACCCTAACCCGAACCAAAACCCTAACCCGAACCCAAACCGAACCCTAACCCGAACCATAACCCGAACCCTAACACGAACCCTAAACCGAACCCTAACCCGAATCCTAACCCTAACCCTAACCCGAACCCTAACCCTAAACCTAACACTAACCCTAACCCCAAACCCTAACCCGAACCCTAACCCTAACCCTAACCATATCCCGAACCCTAACCCTAACCCTAACCCGAACCCTAACCCCTAACGCAAACCCGAACCCCAACCCTAACCCGAACCCGAACCCTAACCCTACCCCGAACCCGAACCCAAACCATAACCCTAACCCTAACCCGAACCCTAACCCTAACCCTAATCCTAACCCTAACCCGAACCCTAACCCTAACCCTAACCCTAAACCGAACCCTAAACCTAACCCTAACCCGAACCCGAACCCTAACCCCTAACCCTTACCCGAACCCTACCCTAACTCGAACCCTAACCCTAACCGTAACCCGAACACTAACCCTAACCCTAACCCTAACCCGAACCCTAACCCTAACCCGAACCCTAACCCTAACCCGTACCCGTACCCTAACCCGAACCCTAACCCTAACCCGAACCCTAACCCTAACCGTAACCCGAGCCCTAACCCTAACCCTA
>JAVLSZ010000044.1:2277500-2282500 GCA_032313775.1 Urocyon cinereoargenteus
CCTAACCCTAACCCTAACCCTAACCCTAACCCAATCCCTAACCCTAACCCGAACCCTAACCCGAACCCTAACCCTAACCCTAACCCTAACCCTAACCCTAACCCTAACACTAAACCTAACCCTAATCCGAACCCTAACCCTAAATCTAACCCTAACCCTAACCCGAACCCTAAACCGAACCCTAACCCTAACCCGATCCCGAACCCTAACCCGAACCCGAACCCTAACCCGAACCCTAAACCTAAACCTAACCCGAACCCTAACCCTAACCCGAACTCAAACCGAACCCTAACCCGAACCCTAACCAGAACCCTAACACGAACCCTAAACCGAACCCGAACCCGAACCCTAACCCTAAACCTAACACTAACCCTAACCCCAAACCCTAACCCGAACCCTAACCCTAACCCTAACCATATCCCGAACCCTAACCCTAACCCTAACCCGAACCCTAACCCCTAACGCGAACCCGAACCCCAACCCTAACCCGAACCCGAACCCTAACCCTACCCCGAACCCGAACCCAAACCATAACCCTAACCCTAACTCGAACCCTAACCCTAACCCTAATCCTAACCCTAACCCGAACCCTAACCCTAACCCTAACCCTAACCCTAAACCGAACCCTAACCCTAACCCTAACCCGAACCCTAACCCCTAACCCTTACCCGAACCCTAACCCTAACTCGAACCCTAACCCTAACCGTAACCCGAACACTAACCCTAACCCTAACCCTAACCCGAACCCTAACCCTAACCCGAACCCTAACCCTAACCCTAACCCGTACCCTAACCCGAACCCTAACCCTAACCCGAACCCTAACCCTAACCGTAACCCGAACCCTAACCCTAACCCTAACCCGAACCCTAACCCTAACCATAACCCGAACTCTAACCTCTAACCCGAACCCGAACCCGAACCCGAACCCGAACCCATACCCTAACCCTAACCCGAACCCGAACCCTAACCCTAACCCGAAACCTAACCCTAAACCTAACCCGAACCCTAACCCTAACCCTAAACCTAAACCTAAACCGAACCCTAACCCTAACCCTAACCCTAAACCTAACACGAAACCTAACCCTAACCCTAACCCAAACCCTAACCCTAACCCGAACCATAACCCTAACCCTAACCCGAACCCTAACCTTAACCCTAAACTGAACCCGAACCCTAACCCTAACCCGAACCCTAACCCGAACCCTAACCCTAACCCTAACCCGAAACCAACCCTAACCCGAACCCTAACCCGAACCCTAAACCTAACCCTAAACCGAACCATAACCCGAACCCTAACCCTAACCCTAACACGAACCCTAACCCTAACCCGAACCCTAACCCTAACCCTAACCCAAACCTTAACCCGAACCCTAACCCTAACCCTAACCCTAACCCCTAACCCTAACCCTAACACTAACCCTAACTCTAAAACCTAACCCTAACCCGAACCCTAACCCTAACCCTAACCCTAACCCTAACCCTAACCCGAACCCTAACTCTAAACCTAACACTAACCCTAACCCTAACCCTAACCCTAACCCTAACACGAAACCTAACCCTAACCCTAAACCTAACCCTAACCCCAACCCTAACCCTAACCCTAACCCTATCCCGAACCCTAACCGTAACCCGAACCCTAACCCTAACCCGAACCCTAACCCTAAACCTAACCCTAACCCTAACCCTAACCCTAACCCTAACCCTAACCCGAACCCTAACCCGAACCCTAACCCTAACCCTAACCCTAAACCGAACCCGAACCCTAACCCGAAACCGAAACCTAACCCGAACCCTAACCCTAACCCTAACCCGAACCCTTACCCTAACCCTAACCCGAACCCGAACCCTAACCCTAACCCGAAACCTAACCCTACCCTAACCCGAACCCTAACCCCTAACCCGACCCCGAACCCGTACCGTAACCCGAACCCGAACCCTAACCCTACCCCGAACCCGAACCCAAACCATAACCCTATTCCAAATCTAACCCTAAACCTAACCCTAACCCTAAACCGAACCCGAACACTAACCCGAACCCGAACCCTAACCCGAACCCTAACCCGAACCCGAACCCTAACCCTAACCATAACCCTAACCCGAACCCTAACCCTAACCCTAACCCTAAACCGAACCCGAACACTAACCCGAACCCGAACCCTAACCCGAACCCTAACCCGAACCCGAACCCTAACCCTAACCATAACCCTAACCCGAACCCTAACCCTAACCCTAACCCGAACCCTAACCCTAACCCTAACCCGAACCCTAACCCTAACCCGAACCCTAACCCTAACCCTAACCCTAACCCTAACCCGTACCCTAAACCTAACCAGTACCCGAACCCGTACCTTAAACCTAAGCCTAACCCTAACCCTAACCCTTACCCTAAACCTAACCCGTACCCTAACCCTAACCCTAACCCTAACCCGAACCCGAAACCTAACCCTAACCCGAACCCTAACCCTAACCCTAACCCTAACCCGAACCCTAACCCGAACCTTAACCCTAACCCTAACCCGAACCCTAAACTTAACCCTAACCCTAACCCTAACCCAAAACCTAACCCTAACCCTAAACAGAACCCTAACCCTAACCCTAACCCTAACCCTAACCCTAACACTAAACCTAACCCTAATCTGAATCCTAACCCTAAATCTTACCCTAACCCTAACACGAACCCTAACCCGAACCCGAACCCTAACCCGAACCCTAACCCTAACCCGAACCCAAACCGAACCCTAACCCGAACCATAACCCGAACCCTAACACGAACCCTAAACCGAACCCTAACCCGAATCCTAACCCTAACCCTAACCCGAACCCTAACCCTAAACCTAACACTAACCCTAACCCCAAACCCTAACCCGAACCCTAACCCTAACCCTAACCCTAACCATATCCCGAACCCTAACCCTAACCCTAACCCGAACCCTAACCCCTAACGCAAACCCGAACCCCAACCCTAACCCGAACCCGAACCCTAACCCTACCCCGAACCCGAACCCAAACCATAACCCTAACCCTAACCCGAACCCTAACCCTAACCCTAATCCTAACCCTAACCCGAACCCTAACCCTAACCCTAACCCTAAACCGAACCCTAACCCTAACCCTAACCCTAACCCGAACCCTAACCCCTAACCCTTACCCGAACCCTACCCTAACTCGAACCCTAACCCTAACCGTAACCCGAACACTAACCCTAACCCTAACCCTAACCCGAACCCTAACCCTAACCCGAACCCTAACCCTAACCCGTACCCGTACCCTAACCCGAACCCTAACCCTAACCCGAACCCTAACCCTAACCGTAACCCGAGCCCTAACCCTAACCCTAACCCGAACCCTAACACTAACCATAACCCGAACCCTAAACTCTAACCCGAACCCGAACCCGAACCCGAACCCATACCCTAACCTACCCCGAAACCGAACCCAAACCATAACACTAACCCTAACACGAAACCTAACCCTAAACCTAACCCGAACCCTAACCCTAACCCTAACCCTAAACCTAACCCGAACCCTAACCCTAACCCTAACCCTAAACCTAACACGAAACCTAACCCTAACCCAAACCCTAACCCTAACCCGAACCCGAACCCTAACCCTAAACCGAACCCGAACCCTAACCCGTACACGAAATCTAACCCGAACCCTAACCCGAACCCGAACCCTAACCCTAACCCTAACCCGAACCCTAACCCTAACCCTAACCCGAACTCTAACCCTAACCCGAAACCTAACCCTAACCCTAACCCGAACCCTAAACCCTAACCCGAACCCGAACCCGTACCCTACCCCGAATCCGAACCCTGACCCTACCCCGAACCCGAACCCCAACCATAAACCTATTCCTAACCCTAACCCTAACCCTAACCCTAAACCGAACCCGAACCCTAACCCGAACCCGAACCCTAACCCAAACCCTAACCCTAACCCGAAACCTAACCCTAACCCGAACCAGAACCCTAACCCGAAACCTAACCCGAACCCAAACCTAAACCGAACCCTAACCCTAACCCGAACCCTAAACCTAACCCTAACCCTAAACCGAAACCTAAACCTAACCTGAATCCTAACCCTAAACCTAACCCGAACCCTAACCGAACACTAACCCTAACCCGAACCCGAACCCTAACCCTAAACCAAACCCTAACCCTAACCCGAACCCTAACCCGAACCCTAACCCTAAACCTAACCCTAACCCGAACCCGAACCCGCACCCTAACCCTAACCCGAACCCGAACCCGAACCGTAAACCGAACCCTAACCCGAAACCTAACCCTAACCCGAACCCGAACCCGAACCTTAACCCTAACCCGAACCCGAACCCGAACCCTAACCCGAACCCTAACCCGAACCCTAACCCTAACCCTAACCCGAACACTTACCCAAACCCTAACCCTAACCCTAACCCACCCTAAACCTAACCCTAACCGAAACCCTAACCCGAACCCTAACCCTAACCCTAAACCTAACCCTAACCCTAACCCTAACCCGAACCCTAACACTACCCCTAACCCGAACCCTAACCCCTAACCCGAACCCAAACACGTACCCTAACCCGAACCCGAACCCTAACCCTACCCCGAACCCGAACCCAAACCATAACGCTATTCCTAACCCGAACCCTAACTCTAACACTAACCCGAACCCGAACACTAACCCTAATCCTAACCCTAACCCTAACCGTAACCCGAACCCTAACCCAAACCCGAACCCTAACCCTAACCCTAACCCTAACCCGAACCCGAAACCTAACCCTAACCCGAACCCTAACCCTAACACTAACCCTAACCCTAACCCGAACCCTAAACTGAAACCTAACCCTAACCCTAACCTGAACCCTAAACCTAACCCTAACCCTAACCCTAACCCAAACCCTAACCCTAACCCTAATAGAACCCTAACCCTAACCCAAACCCGAACCCGAAACCTAGGCCCTTACCCGAATCCTAACACTAACCCGAACCCTAAACCGAACCCTAACCCTAAC
>JAVLSZ010000044.1:2292500-2325000 GCA_032313775.1 Urocyon cinereoargenteus
TAACCCTAACCCGAACCCTAACCCTAACCCGAACCCGAACCCTAACCCTAACCCGAACCCTAACCCTAACCCGAACCCTAACCGTAACCCGAACCCTAACGCTAACACTAACCCAAACCCTAACCCGAACCCTAACCCTAACCCTAAACCGAACCCTAACCAGAACCCGAACCCTAACCAGAACCCTAACCCTAACCCTAACCTGAACACTAACAGCTAACCCTAACCCGAACCCCAACCCTTACCCGAACCCGAACCCTAAACCTAACCCGAAACCTAACCCTAACCCTAACCCTAACCCTAACCCCTAACCCTAACCCTAACCCGAACCCTAACCCTAACCCGAACCCTAACCCTAACCCTAACCCGAACCCGAACCCGAACCCTAACCCTAACCGAACCCTAACCCTAACCCGATCCCTAACCCTAACCCTAACCAGAACCCTAACCCTATCCCTAACCCTAACCCGAACCCGAACCCTAACCCTAACCCGAACCCGAACCCGAACCCTAACCCTAACCGAACCCTAACCCTAACCCGAACCCTAACCCTGACCCTAACCTGAACCCTAAACCTAACCCTAACCCGAACCCTAACACTAACCCAAACCCGAACCCGAACACTAACCCTTACCCGAACCCGAACCCTAAACCTAACCCGAAACCTAACCCTAACCCTAACCCTAACCCTAACCCCTAACCCTAACCCTAACCCTAACCCTAACCCTAAACCTCACCCGAACCCTAACCCTAACCCTAACCCAAACCCTAACCCGAACCCTAACCGTAACCCTAACCCTAACCCGAACCCTAAAACTAACCCTAACCCGAACCTGAACCCTAAACTGAAACCTAACCCGAAACCTAACCCGAAACCTAACCCTAACCGGAACCCGAACCCTAACCCTAACCCGAACCCTAACCCTAACCCGAACCCTAACCGTAACCCGAACACTAACGCTAACCCTAACCCAAACCCTAAACCTAAAACCTAACCCTAAACCGAACCCTAACCCTAACCCTAACCCTAACCCTAACCCGAACCCTAACCCTAAACCTAATCCTAATCCTAACCCTAACCCTAACCCTAACCCTAACCCGAACCCTAACCCGAACCCTATCCCTAACCCTAACCCGAACCTGAAACATAACCCGAACCCGAACCCTAACACGAACCCTAACTCTAAACCTAACCCGAACACTAACCAGAACCCGAACCCTAACCAGAACCCTTACCCTAACCCTAACCTGAACACTAACAGCTAACCCTAACCCGAAACCTAACCCTAACCCTAACCCGAACCCTAACCCTAACCCGAACCCTAACCCTAACCCTAACCCGAACCCTAACCCTAACCCGAACCCTAACCCTAACCCTAACCCTAACCCTAACCCTAACCCTAACCCGAAACCTAACCCTATCCCTAACCCTAACCCTAACCCTAACCCTAACCCTAACCAGAACCCTAACCGTAACCCTAACCCAAACCCGAACCCTAAGCCCTTACCCGAATCCTAACCCTAACCCGAACCCTAACGCGAACCCTAACCCTAACCATAACCCCGAACCCGAACCCTAACCCTAACCCTAACCCTAACCCGAACCCTAACCCGAACCCTAAACCGAAACCAAAACCTAACCCTAACCCGAACCCGAACCCTAACCCTAACCCTAACCCTAACCCGACCCTTAACCTGAAAACTAACACGAACCCTATCCCTAAACCTAACCCTAACCCTAACCCAAACCTTAACCCGAAACCTAACTCGAACCCTAAACCTAACCCTAACCCTAACCTTAACCCTAACCCGAACCCTAACACTAACCCTAACCCTAACCCGAACCCTAAACCGAACCCTAACCCTAACCCTAACCCGAACCCTAACCCTAACCCTAAACCTAACGCGAACCCTAACCCTAACCCTAACCCTAACACTAACCCTAACCCGAACCCTAACCCTAACCCGAACCCTAACCCGAACCCTAACCCTAACCCTATCCCGAACCCTTACCCGAACACTAACCCTAACCCTAAACCTAACCCTATCCCTAACCCGAACCCTAACCCTAACCCTAACCTTAAACCTAACCCGAACCTGAACCCTAACTCGAACCCTACACCTAACCCTAATCCGAACCCTCACCCTAACCCTAACCCTAACCCTAACCCGAACCCGAACCCTAACCCTAAACCGAACCCGTACCCAAAACCTAACCCTAACCCGAACCCTAACCCTAACCCGAACCCTAACCCTAACCCGAACCCTAACCCTAACCCGAACCCGAACCCGAACCCTAAACCTAACCAGAACCCTAACCCTAACCCTAACCGAACCCTAACCCTAACCCTAACCCGAACCCTAACACTAACCCAAACCCGAACCCGAACACTAACCCTAACCCGAACCCTAACACTAAACCTAACCCGAACCCTAACCCAAACCCGAACCCTAACCCGAACCCGAACCCTAACCCTAACCCGGACCCGAACACTAACCCTAACCCGAACCCTAACCCTAACCCTAACCCGAACCCAAAACCTAACCCTAACCCGAACCCTAACCCTAACCCGAACCCTAACGCTAACCCGAACCCTAACCGTAAACCTAACCCTAACCCGAACCCTAACCCTAACCCTAACCCGAACCCGAACCCGAACCCTAACCCTAACCCTAACCCTAACCCGAACCCGAACCCTAACCCTAAACCAAACCCTAACCCTAACCCGAACCCTAACCGGAACCCTAACCCTAAACCTAACCCTAACCCGAACCCGAACCCGAACCCTAACCCTAACCCGAACCCGAACCCGAACCCTAACCCGAACCCTAACCCGAAACCTAACCCTAACCCGAACCCGAACCCGAACCCTAACCCTAACCCGAACCCGAACCCGAACCCTAACCCGAACCCGAACCCTAACGCGAACCCTAACCCTAACCCTAACCCGAACCCTTACTCGAACCCTAACCCTAACCCTAACCCACCCTAAACCTAACCCTAACCGAAACCCTAACCCGAAACCTAAACCTAACCCTAAACCTAACCCTAACCCTAACCCTAACCCGAACCCTAACACTACCCCTAACCCGAACCCTAACCCCTAACCCGAACCCTAACCCGTACCCTAACCCGAAACATAACCCGAACCCGAACCCTAACCCGAACCCTAACTCAAAACCTAACCCGAACCCTAACCAGAACCCGAACCCTAACCAGAACCCTAACCCTAAACCTAACCTGAACACTAACAGCTAACCCTAACCCAAAACCTAACCCTAACACTAACCCGAACCCTAACCCTAACCCGAACCCTAACCCTAACCCTAACCCGAACCCTAACCCTAACCCGAACCCTAACCCTAACCCTAACCCTAACCCTAACCCGAAACCTAACCCTATCCCTAACCCTAACCCTAACCCTAACCCTAACCCTAACCCTAACCAGAACCCTAACCGTAACCCTAACCCGAACCCGAAACCTAAGCCCTTACCCGAATCCTAAACCTAACCCGAACCCTAACGCGAACCCTAACACTAACCCTAACCCCGAACCCGAACCCTAACCCTAACCCTAACCCTAACCCGAACCCTAACCCGAACCCTAAACCGAAACCAAAACCTAACCCTAACCCGAACCCGAACCCTAACCCGAACCCTAACCCTAACCCTAACCCGACCCTTAACCTGAAAACTAACACGAACCCTATCCCTAAACCTAACCCTAACCCTAACCCGAACCTTAACCCGAAACCTAACTCGAACCCTAAACCTAACCCTAACCCTAACCTTAACCCTAACCCTAACCCTAACCCTAACACTAACCCTAACCCGAACCCTAACCGAACCCGAACCCTAACCCGAACCCTAACCCTAACCCTATCCCGAACCCTTACCCGAACACTAACCCTAACCCTAAACCTAACCCTATCCCTAACCCGAACCCTAACCCTAACCCTAACCTTAAACCTAACCCGAACCTGAACCCTAACTCGAACCCTACACCTAACCCTAATCCGAACCCTCACCCTAACCCTAACCCTAACCCTAACCCAAACCCGAACCCTAACCCTAAACCGAACCCGTACCCAAACCCTAACCCTAACCCGAACCCTAACCCTAACCCGAACCCTAACCCTAACCCTAACCCGAACCCGAACCCGAACCCTAACCCTAACCGAACTCTAAACCTAACCAGAACCCTAACCCTAACCCTAACCGAACCCTAACCCTAACCCTAAACCGAACCCTAACACTAACCCAAACCCGAACCCGAACACTAACCCTAACCCGAACCCTAACCCTAAACCTAACCCGAACCCTAACCCAAACCCGAACCCTAACCCGAACCCGAACCCTAACCCTAACCCGGACCCGAACACTAACCCTAACCCGAACCCTAACCCTAACCCTAACCCGAACCCAAAACCTAACCCTAACCCGAACCCTAACCCTAACCCGAACCCTAACGCTAACCCGAACCCTAACCCTAAACCTAACCCTAACCCGAACCCTAACCCTAACCCTAACCCGAACCCTAACCCTAACCCTAACCCTAACCCTAACCCGAACCCGAACCCTAACCCTAAACCAAACCCTAACCCTAACCCGAAACCTAACCCGAACCCTAACCCTAAACCTAACCCTAACCCGAACCCGAACCCGAACCCTAACCCTAACCCGAACCCGAACCCGAACCCTAACCCGAACCCTAACCCGACACCTAACCCTAACCCGAACCCGAACCCTAACCCGAACCCTAACCCTAACCCTAACCCGAACCCTAACCCTAACCCTAACCCTAACCCTTACCCAAACCTGAACCCTAAACCTAACCCTAAACCGAACCCTAACCCTAACCCGAACCCTAACGCTAACCCGAACCCTAACCCTAACCCTAACCCTAACCCGAACCCTAACCCTAACCTGAACCCTAACCCTAACCCTAACCCTAACCCGATCCCTAACCCTAACACTAACCCTAACACTAAACCGAAACCTAACCCTAACCCTAAACTTAACCCTAACCCGAACCCTAACCCTAACCCTAACCCTAACCCTAACCCCTAAACCTAACACTAACCCTAACCCTAACCCTAAAACCTAACCCTAAACCGAACCCTAACCCTAACCCTAACCCTAAACCTAAAACGATCCCTAACCCTAACCCTAACCCTAACCCTAAACCGAAACCTAACCCTAACCCTAAACCTAACCCTTACCCGAAACCTAACCCTAACCCTAACCCTAACCCTAACCCCTAACCCTAACCCTAACACTAACCCTAACCCTAAAACCTAACCCTAAACCGAACCCTAACCCTAAGCCTAACCCTAACCCTAACCCGAACCCTAACCCTAAACCTAATCCTAACCCTAACCCTAAACCTAACCCTAACCCGAACCCTAACCCGAACCCTAACCCTAACCCTAACCCGAACCCGAAACATAACCCGAAACCGAACCCTAACCCGAACCCTAACTCTAAACCTAACCCGAACCCTAATCCTAACCTGAACCCTAACACGAACCCTAACACGAACCCTAACACGAATCCTAACCCGAACCCTAACCCTAACCCTAACGGGAACCTTAACCCGAAACCTAGCCCTAACCCTAACCCGAACCCTAACCCTTACCCTAACCCCTAACCCGAACGCGAACTCGAACCCTAGCCCAAACCCGAACCCTAACCCTACCCCGAACCCGAACCCAAACCAAACCTTAACCCTAACCCGAACCCTAACCCTAACCCTAACCCTTACCCGAACCCTAACCCTAACCCTAACCCTAACCCGAACACTAACACTAACCCTAACCCTAACCCTAACACCTAACCCTACCCCGAACCCTAACCGTAACTCGAACACTAACCCTACCCCTAACCTGAACCCTAACCATAACCCTAACCCTAACCCTAAACCGAAACCTAACCCTAAACCTAACCCTAAACCTAACCCAAACCCTAACCCTAACCCTAACCCAAACACTAACCCGAACCCTAACCCTAACCCTAACCCTAACCCGAACCCTAAACCTAACCCTAACCCGAACCTGAACCCTAAACCGAAACCTAACCCTAACCCTAACCCGAACCCTAACCCTAACCCGAACCCGAACCCTAACCCTAACCCGAACCCTAACCCTAACCCGAACCCTAACCGTAACCCGAACCCTAACGCTAACCCTAACCCAAACCCTAACCCGAACCCTAACCCTAAACCTAACCCGAACCCTAACCAGAACCCGAACCCTAACCAGAACCCTAACCCTAACCCTAACCTGAACACTAACAGCTAACCCTAACCCGAACCCCAACCCTTACCCGAACCCGAACCCTAAACCTAACCCGAAACCTAACCCTAACCCTAACCCTAACCCTAACCCTAACCCCTAACCCTAACCCTAACCCTAACCCTAACACTAACCCGAACCCGAACCCTAACCCTAACCCTAACCCGAACCCTAACCCTAACCCGAACCCTAACCCTAACCCGAACCCTAACCCTAACCCTAACCCGAACTCGAACCCGAACCCTAACCCTAACCGAACCCTAATCCTAACCCGAACCCTAACCCTAACCCTAACCAGAACCCTAACCCTAACCCTAACCCGAACCCGAACCCGAACCCTAACCCTAACCCGAACCCGAACCCGAACCCTAAACCTAACCGAACCCTAACCCTAACCCGAACCCTAACCCTAACCCTAACCTGAACCCTAAAACTAACCCTAACCCGAACCCTAACACTAACCCAAACCCGAACCCGAACACTAACCCTTACCCGAACCCGAACCCTAAACCTAACCCGAAACCTAACCCTAACCCTAACCCTAACCCTAACCCCTAACCCTAACCCTAACCCTAACCCTAACCCTAAACCTCACCCGAACCCTAACCCTAACCCTAACCCAAACCCTAACCCGAACCCTAACCGTAACCCTAACCCTAACCCGAACCCTAAACCTAACCCTAACCCGAACTTGAACCCTAAACCGAAACCTAACCCTAACCCTAACCCGAACCCTAACCCTAACCAGAACCCGAACCCTAACCCTAACCCAAACCCTAACCCTAACCCGAACCCTAACCGTAACCCGAACCCTAACGCTAACCCTAAGCCAAACCCTAAACCTAAAACCTAACCCTAAACCGAACCCTAACCCTAACCCTAACCCTAACCCTAACCCGAACCCTAACCCTAAACCTAATCCTAATCCTAACCCTAACCCTAACCCTAACCCTAAACCTAACCCTAACCCGAATCCTAACCCTTACCCTAACCCTAACCCTAACCCCTGACCCTAACCCTAACCCTAACACTAACCCTAACCCTAAAACCTAACCCTAAACCGAACCCTAACCCTAACCCTAACCCTAACCCTAACCCTAACTCTAACCCGAACCCTAACCCTAAACCTAACCCGAACCCTAAACCTAACCCTAACCCTAACCCTAACCCTAACCCGAACCCTAACACTAACCTTAATCATAACCCGAACCCTAACCCGAACCCTAACCCTAACCCTAACCCGATCCCTAACCCTAACGCTAACCCTAACCCGAACCCTAAACCTAACCCTAACCCTAACCCTAACCCTAACCCGAACCCTAACCCTAACCCGAACCCTAACCCGAACCCTAACCCTAACCCTATTCCGAACCCTTACCCGAAACCTAACCCTAAACCTAACACTAAACTTATCCCTAACCCGAACCCTAAGCCTAACCCTAACCTTAAACCTAACCCGAACCCGAACACTAACTCGAACCCTACCCCTAACCCTAATCCGAACCCTCACCATAACCCTAACCCTAACCCTAACCCGAACCCGAACCCTAACCCTAATCCGAACCCGAACCCAAACCCTAACCCTAACCCGAACCCTAACCCTAACCCGAAACCTAACCCTAACCCGAACCCTAACCCTAACCCTAACCCGAACCCGAACCCGAACCCTAACCCTAACCGAACCCTAACACTAACCCGAACCCTAACTCTAACCCTAACCTGAACCCTAACCCTAACCCTAACCCGAACCCTAACACTAACCCAAACCCGAACCCGAACACTAACCCTAACCCGAACCCTAACCCTAACCCTAAACCTAACCCGAACCCTAACCCAAACCCGAACCCTAACCCGATCCCGAACCCTAACCCTAACCCGAACCCGAACCCTAACCCTAACCCGAACCCTAACCCTAACCCAAACCTGAACCCTAAACCTAACCCTAACCCGAACCCTAACCCTAACCCAAACCCTAACGCTAACCCGAACCCTAACCCTAACACTAACCCTAACCCGAACCCTAACCCTAACCTGAACCCTAACCCTAACCCTAACCCTAAACCGATCCCTAACCCTAACACTAACCCTAACACTAAACCGAAACCTAACCCTAACCCTAAACTTAACCCTAACCCGAACCCTAACCCTAACCCTAACCCTAACCCTAACCCCTAAACCTAACCCTAACCCTAACCCTAACCCTAACCCTAACCCTAAACCGAACCCTAACCCTAACCCTAACCCTAACCCTAAAACGATCCCTAACCCTAACCCTAACCATAACCCTAAACCGAAACCTAACCCTAACCCTAAACCTAACCCTTACCCGAACCCTAACCCTAACCCTAACCCTAACCCTAACCCCTAACCCTAACCCTAACACTAACCCTAACCCTAAAACCTAACCCTAAACCAAACCCTAACCCTAAGCCTAACCCTAACCCTAACCCGAACCCTAACCCTAAACCTAATCCTAACCCTAACCCTAAACCTAACCCTAACCCGAACCCTAACCCGAACCCTAACCCTAACCCTAACCTGAACCCGAAACATAACCCGAACCCGAACCCTAACCCGAACCCTAACTCTAAACCTAACCCGAACCCTAATCCTAACCTGAACCCTAACCCGAACCCTAACACGAACCCTAACACGAATCCTAACCCGAACCCTAACCCTAACCCTAACGGGAACCTTAACCCGAAACCTAGCCCTAACCCTAACCCGAACCCTAACCCTTACCCTAACCGCTAACCCGAACGCGAACTCGAACCCTAACCCAAAGACGAACCCTAACCCTACCCCGAACCCGAACCCAAACCAAACCTTAACCCTAACCCGAACCCTAACCCTAACCCTAACCCTTACCCGAACCCTAACCCTAACCCTAACCCTAACCCGAACACTAACCCTAACCCTAACCCTAACCCTAACACCTAACCCTACCCCGAACCCTAACCGTAACTCGAACACTAACCCTACCCCTAACCTGAACCCTAACCCTAACGCTAACCCTAACCCTAAACCGAAACCTAACCCTAAACCTAACCCTAAACCTAACCCAAAACCTAACCCTAACCCTAACCCAAACACTAACCCGAACCCTAACCCTAACCCTAACACTAACCCGAACCCTAAACCTAACCCTAACCCGAACCTGAACCCTAAACCGAAACCTAACCCTAACCCTAACCCGAACCCTAACCCTAACCCGAACCCGAACCCTAACCCTAACCCGAACCCGAACCCTAACCCTACCCCGAACCCGAACCCAAACCATAACGCTATTCCTAACCCGAACCCTAAACCTAAAACCTAACCCTAAACCGAACCCTAACCCTAACCCTAACCCTAACCCTAACCCGAACCCTAACCCTAAACCTAATCCTAACCCTAACCCTAACCCTAACCCTAACCCGAACCCGAAACCTAACCCTAACCCTAACCCTAACCCGAACCCGAAACATAACCCGAACCCGAACCCTAACCCGAACCCTAACTCTAAACCTAACCCGAACCCTAACCAGAACCCGAACCCTAACCAGAACCCTAACCCTAACCCTAACCTGAACACTAACAGCTAACCCTAACCCAAAACCTAACCCTAACCCTAACCCGAACCCTAACCCTAACCCGAACCCTAACCCTAACGCTAACCCGAACCCTAACCCTAACCCGAACCCTAACCCTTACCCTAACCCTAACCCTAACCCGAAACCTAACCCTATCCCTAACCCTAACCCTAACCCTAACCCTAACCCTAACCCTAACCAGAACCCTAACCGTAACCCTAACCCGAACCCGAAACCTAAGCCCTTACCCGAATCCTAAACCTAACCCGAACCCTAACGCGAACCCTAACCCTAACCCTAACCCCGAACCCGAACCCTAACCCTAACCCTAACCCTAACCCGAACCCTAACCCGAACCCTAAACCGAAACCAAAACCTAACCCTAACCCGAACCCGAACCCTAAACCTAACCCTAACCCTAACCCTAACCCGACCCTTAACCTGAAAACTAACACGAACCCTATCCCTAAACCTAACCCTAACCCTAACCCGAACCTTAACCCGAAACCTAACTCGAACCCTAAACCTAACCCTAACCCTAACCTTAACCCTAACCCTAACCCTAACCCTAACACTAACCCTAACCCGAACCCTAACCGAACCCGAACCCTAACCCGAACCCTAACCCTAACCCTATCCCGAACCCTTACCCGAACACTAACCCTAACCCTAAACCTAACCCTAACCCTAACCCGAACCCTAACCCTAACCCTAACCTTAAACCTAACCCGAACCTGAACCCTAACTCGAACCCTACACCTAACCCTAATCCGAACCCTCACCCTAACCCTAACCCTAACCCTAACCCAAACCCGAACCCTAACCCTAAACCGAACCCGTACCCAAACCCTAACCCTAACCCGAACCCTAACCCTAACCCGAACCCTAACCCTAACCCGAACCCTAACCCTAACCCTAACCCGAACCCGAACCCGAACCCTAACCCTAACCGAACTCTAAACCTAACCAGAACCCTAACCCTAACCCTAACCGAACCCTAACCCTAACCCTAAACCGAACCCTAACACTAACCCAAACCCGAACCCGAACACTAACCCTAACCCGAACCCTAAACCTAAACCTAACCCGAACCCTAACCCAAACCCGAACCCTAACCCGAACCCGAACCCTAACCCTAACCCGGACCCGAACACTAACCCTAACCCGAACCCTAACCCTAACCCTAACCCGAACCCAAAACCTAACCCTAACCCGAACCCTAACCCTAACCCGAACCCTAACCCTAACCCGAACCCTAACCGTAACCCGAACCCTAACGCTAACACTAACCCAAACCCTAACCCGAACCCTAACCCTAACCCTAAACCGAACCCTAACCAGAACCCGAACCCTAACCAGAACCCTAACCCTAACCCTAACCTGAACACTAACAGCTAACCCTAACCCGAACCCCAACCCTTACCCGAACCCGAACCCTAAACCTAACCCGAAACCTAACCCTAACCCTAACCCTAACCCTAACCCCTAACCCTAACCCTAACCCTAACCCTAACACTAACCCGAACCCGAACCCTAACCCTAACCCTAACCCGAACCCTAACCCTAACCCGAACCCTAACCCTAACCCGAACCCTAACCCTAACCCTAACCCGAACCCGAACCCGAACCCTAACCCTAACCGAACCCTAACCCTAACCCGAACCCTAACCCTAACCCTAACCAGAACCCTAACCCTATCCCTAACCCTAACCCGAACCCGAACCCTAACCCTAACCCGAACCCGAACCCGAACCCTAACCCTAACCGAACCCTAACCCTAACCCGAACCCTAACCCTGACCCTAACCTGAACCCTAAACCTAACCCTAACCCGAACCCTAACACTAACCCAAACCCGAACCCGAACACTAACCCTTACCCGAACCCGAACCCTAAACCTAACCCGAAACCTAACCCTAACCCTAACCCTAACCCTAACCCCTAACCCTAACCCTAACCCTAATCCTAACCCTAAACCTCACCCGAACCCTAACCCTAACCCTAACCCAAACCCTAACCCGAACCCTAACCGTAACCCTAACCCTAACCCGAACCCTAAAACTAACCCTAACCCGAACCTGAACCCTAAACTGAAACCTAACCCGAAACCTAACCCGAAACCTAACCCTAACCGGAACCCGAACCCTAACCCTAACCCGAACCCTAACCCTAACCCGAAACCTAACCGTAACCCGAACACTAACGCTAACCCTAACCCAAACCCTAAACCTAAAACCTAACCCTAAACCGAACCCTAACCCTAACCCTAACCCTAACCCTAACCCGAACCCTAACCCTAAACCTAATCCTAATCCTAACCCTAACCCTAACCCTAACCCTAACCCGAACCCTAACCCGAACCCTATCCCTAACCCTAACCCGAACCTGAAACATAACCCGAACCCGAACCCTAACACGAACCCTAACTCTAAACCTAACCCGACCCTAACCAGAACCCGAACCATAACCAGAACCCTTACCCTAACCCTAACCTGAACACTAACAGCTAACCCTAACCCGAAACCTAACCCTAACCCTAACCCGAACCCTAACCCTAACCCGAACCCTAACCCTAACCCTAACCCGAACCCTAACCCTAACCCGAACCCTAACCCTAACCCTAACCCTAACCCTAACCCGAAACCTAACCCTATCCCTAACCCTAACCCTAACCCTAACCCTAACCCTAACCAGAACCCTAACCGTAACCCTAACCCGAACCCGAACCCTAAGCCCTTACCCGAATCCTAACCCTAACCCGAACCCTAACGCGAACCCTAACCCTAACCATAACCCCGAACCCGAACCCTAACCCTAACCCTAACCCGAACCCTAACCCGAACCCTAAACCGAAACCAAAACCTAACCCTAACCCGAACCCGAACCCTAACCCTAACCCTAACCCTAACCCGACCCTTAACCTGAAAACTAACACGAACCCTATCCCTAAACCTAACCCTAACCCTAACCCGAACCTTAACCCGAAACCTAACTCGAACCCTAAACCTAACCCTAACCCTAACCTTAACCCTAACCCGAACCCTAACACTAACCCTAACCCTAACCCGAACCCTAAACCGAACCCTAACCCTAACCCTAACCCGAACCCTAACCCTAACCCTAAACCTAACGCGAACCCTAACCCTAACCCTAACCCTAACACTAACCCTAACCCGAACCCTAACCCTAACCCGAACCCTAACCCGAACCCTAACCCTAACCCTATCCCGAACCCTTACCCGAACACTAACCCTAACCCTAAACCTAACCCTATCCCTAACCCGAACCCTAACCCTAACCCTAACCTTAAACCTAACCCGAACCTGAACCCTAACTCGAACCCTACACCTAACCCTAATCCGAACCCTCACCCTAACCCTAACCCTAACCCTAACCCGAACCCGAACCCTAACCCTAAACCGAACCCGTACCCAAACCCTAACCCTAACCCGAACCCTAACCCTAACCCGAACCCTAACCCTAACCCGAACCCTAACCCTAACCCGAACCCGAACCCGAACCCTAACCCTAACCGAACCCTAAACCTAACCAGAACCCTAACCCTAACCCTAACCGAACCCTAACCCTAACCCTAACCCGAACCCTAACACTAACCCAAACCCGAACACGAACACTAACCCTAACCCGAACCCTAACCCTAAACCTAACCCGAACCCTAACCCAAACCCGAACCCTAACCCGAACCCGAACCCTAACCCTAACCCGGACCCGAACACTAACCCTAACCCGAACCCTAACCCTAACCCTAACCCGAACCCAAAACCTAACCCTAACCCGAACCCTAACCCTAACCCGAACCCTAACGCTAACCCGAACCCTAACCGTAAACCTAACCCTAACCCGAAACTTAACCCTAACCCTAACCCGAACCCGAACCCTAACCCTAACCCTAACCCTAACCCGAACCCGAACCCTAACCCTAAACCAAACCCTAACCCTAACCCGAACCCTAACCGGAACCCTAACCCTAAACCTAACCCTAACCCGAACCCGAACCCGAACCCTAACCCTAACCCGAACCCGAACCCGAACCCTAACCCGAACCCTAACCCGAAACCTAACCCTAACCCGAACCCGAACCCGAACCCTAACCCTAACCCGAACCCGAACCCGAACCCTAACCCGAACCCGAACCCTAACCCGAACCCTAACCCTAACCCTAACCCGAACCCTTACTCGAACCCTAACCCTAACCCTAACCCACCCTAAACCTAACCCTAACCGAAACCCTAACCCGAAACCTAAACCTAACCCTAAACCTAACCCTAACCCTAACCCTAACCCGAACCCTAACACTACCCCTAACCCGAACCCTAACCCCTAACCCGAACCCTAACCCGTACCCTAACCCGAACCCGAACCCTAACCCTACCCCGAACCCGAACCCAAACCATAACGCTATTCCTAACCCGAACCCTAAACCTAAAACCTAACCCTAAACCGAACCCTAACCCTAACCCTAACCCTAACCCTAACCCGAACCCTAACCCTAAACCTAATCCTAACCCTAACCCTAACCCTAACCCTAACCCGAACCCGAAACCTAACCCTAACCCTAACCCTAACCCGAACCCGAAACATAACCCGAACCCGAACCCTAACCCGAACCCTAACTCTAAACCTAACCCGAACCCTAACCAGAACCCGAACCCTAACCAGAACCCTAACCCTAACCCTAACCTGAACACTAACAGCTAACCCTAACCCAAAACCTAACCCTAACCCTAACCCGAACCCTAACCCTAACCCGAACCCTAACCCTAACCCTAACCCGAACCCTAACCCTAACCCGAACCCTAACCCTTACCCTAACCCTAACCCTAACCCGAAACCTAACCCTATCCCTAACCCTAACCCTAACCCTAACCCTAACCCTAACCCTAACCAGAACCCTAACCGTAACCCTAACCCGAACCCGAAACCTAAGCCCTTACCCGAATCCTAAACCTAACCCGAACCCTAACGCGAACCCTAACCCTAACCCTAACCCCGAACCCGAACCCTAACCCTAACCCTAACCCTAACCCGAACCCTAACCCGAACCCTAAACCGAAACCAAAACCTAACCCTAACCCGAACCCGAACCCTAAACCTAACCCTAACCCTAACCCTAACCCGACCCTTAACCTGAAAACTAACACGAACCCTATCCCTAAACCTAACCCTAACCCTAACCCGAACCTTAACCCGAAACCTAACTCGAACCCTAAACCTAACCCTAACCCTAACCTTAACCCTAACCCTAACCCTAACCCTAACACTAACCCTAACCCGAACCCTAACCGAACCCGAACCCTAACCCGAACCCTAACCCTAACCCTATCCCGAACCCTTACCCGAACACTAACCCTAACCCTAAACCTAACCCTATCCCTAACCCGAACCCTAACCCTAACCCTAACCTTAAACCTAACCCGAACCTGAACCCTAACTCGAACCCTACACCTAACCCTAATCCGAACCCTCACCCTAACCCTAACCCTAACCCGGACCCGAACACTAACCCTAACCCGAACCCTAACCCTAACCCTAACCCGAACCCAAAACCTAACCCTAACCCGAACCCTAACCCTAACCCGAACCCTAACGCTAACCCGAACCCTAACCCTAAACCTAACCCTAACCCGAACCCTAACCCTAACCCTAACCCGAACCCTAACCCTAACCCTAACCCTAACCCTAACCCGAACCCGAACCCTAACCCTAAACCAAACCCTAACCCTAACCCGAAACCTAACCCGAACCCTAACCCTAAACCTAACCCTAACCCGAACCCGAACCCGAACCCTAACCCTAACCCGAACCCGAACCCGAACCCTAACCCGAACCCTAACCCGACACCTAACCCTAACCCGAACCCGAACCCTAACCCGAACCCTAACCCTAACCCTAACCCGAACCCTAACCCTAACCCTAACCCTAACCCTTACCCAAACCTGAACCCTAAACCTAACCCTAAACCGAACCCTAACCCTAACCCGAACCCTAACGCTAACCCGAACCCTAACCCTAACCCTAACCCTAACCCGAACCCTAACCCTAACCTGAACCCTAACCCTAACCCTAACCCTAACCCGATCCCTAACCCTAACACTAACCCTAACACTAAACCGAAACCTAACCCTAACCCTAAACTTAACCCTAACCCGAACCCTAACCCTAACCCTAACCCTAACCCTAACCCCTAAACCTAACACTAACCCTAACCCTAACCCTAAAACCTAACCCTAAACCGAACCCTAACCCTAACCCTAACCCTAAACCTAAAACGATCCCTAACCCTAACCCTAACCCTAACCCTAAACCGAAACCTAACCCTAACCCTAAACCTAACCCTTACCCGAAACCTAACCCTAACCCTAACCCTAACCCTAACCCCTAACCCTAACCCTAACACTAACCCTAACCCTAAAACCTAACCCTAAACCGAACCCTAACCCTAAGCCTAACCCTAACCCTAACCCGAACCCTAACCCTAAACCTAATCCTAACCCTAACCCTAAACCTAACCCTAACCCGAACCCTAACCCGAACCCTAACCCTAACCCTAACCCGAACCCGAAACATAACCCGAAACCGAACCCTAACCCGAACCCTAACTCTAAACCTAACCCGAACCCTAATCCTAACCTGAACCCTAACACGAACCCTAACACGAACCCTAACACGAATCCTAACCCGAACCCTAACCCTAACCCTAACGGGAACCTTAACCCGAAACCTAGCCCTAACCCTAACCCGAACCCTAACCCTTACCCTAACCCCTAACCCGAACGCGAACTCGAACCCTAGCCCAAACCCGAACCCTAACCCTACCCCGAACCCGAACCCAAACCAAACCTTAACCCTAACCCGAACCCTAACCCTAACCCTAACCCTTACCCGAACCCTAACCCTAACCCTAACCCTAACCCGAACACTAACACTAACCCTAACCCTAACCCTAACACCTAACCCTACCCCGAACCCTAACCGTAACTCGAACACTAACCCTACCCCTAACCTGAACCCTAACCATAACCCTAACCCTAACCCTAAACCGAAACCTAACCCTAAACCTAACCCTAAACCTAACCCAAACCCTAACCCTAACCCTAACCCAAACACTAACCCGAACCCTAACCCTAACCCTAACCCTAACCCGAACCCTAAACCTAACCCTAACCCGAACCTGAACCCTAAACCGAAACCTAACCCTAACCCTAACCCGAACCCTAACCCTAACACGAACCCGAACCCTAACCCTAACCCGAACCCTAACCCTAACCCGAACCCTAACCGTAACCCGAACCCTAACGCTAACCCTAACCCAAACCCTAACCCGAACCCTAACCCTAAACCTAACCCGAACCCTAACCAGAACCCGAACCCTAACCAGAACCCTAACCCTAACCCTAACCTGAACACTAACAGCTAACCCTAACCCGAACCCCAACCCTTACCCGAACCCGAACCCTAAACCTAACCCGAAACCTAACCCTAACCCTAACCCTAACCCTAACCCTAACCCCTAACCCTAACCCTAACCCTAACCCTAACACTAACCCGAACCCGAACCCTAACCCTAACCCTAACCCGAACCCTAACCCTAACCCGAACCCTAACCCTAACCCGAACCCTAACCCTAACCCTAACCCGAACTCGAACCCGAACCCTAACCCTAACCGAACCCTAATCCTAACCCGAACCCTAACCCTAACCCTAACCAGAACCCTAACCCTAACCCTAACCCGAACCCGAACCCGAACCCTAACCCTAACCCGAACCCGAACCCGAACCCTAAACCTAACCGAACCCTAACCCTAACCCGAACCCTAACCCTAACCCTAACCTGAACCCTAAAACTAACCCTAACCCGAACCCTAACACTAACCCAAACCCGAACCCGAACACTAACCCTTACCCGAACCCGAACCCTAAACCTAACCCGAAACCTAACCCTAACCCTAACCCTAACCCTAACCCCTAACCCTAACCCTAACCCTAACCCTAACCCTAAACCTCACCCGAACCCTAACCCTAACCCTAACCCAAACCCTAACCCGAACCCTAACCGTAACCCTAACCCTAACCCGAACCCTAAACCTAACCCTAACCCGAACCTGAACCCTAAACCGAAACCTAACCCTAACCCTAACCCGAACCCTAACCCTAACCAGAACCCGAACCCTAACCCTAACCCAAACCCTAACCCTAACCCGAACCCTAACCGTAACCCGAACCCTAACGCTAACCCTAAGCCAAACCCTAAACCTAAAACCTAACCCTAAACCGAACCCTAACCCTAACCCTAACCCTAACCCTAACCCGAACCCTAACCCTAAACCTAATCCTAATCCTAACCCTAACCCTAACCCTAACCCTAAACCTAACCCTAACCCGAATCCTAACCCTTACCCTAACCCTAACCCTAACCCCTTACCCTAACCCTAACCCTAACACTAACCCTAACCCTAAAACCTAACCCTAAACCGAACCCTAACCCTAACCCTAACCCTAACCCTAACCCTAACTCTAACCCGAACCCTAACCCTAAACCTAACCCGAACCCTAAACCTAACCCTAACCCTAACCCTAACCCTAACCCGAACCCTAACACTAACCTTAATCATAACCCGAACCCTAACCCGAACCCTAACCCTAACCCTAACCCGATCCCTAACCCTAACGCTAACCCTAACCCGAACCCTAAACCTAACCCTAACCCTAACCCTAACCCTAACCCGAACCCTAACCCTAACCCGAACCCTAACCCGAACCCTAACCCTAACCCTATTCCGAACCCTTACCCGAAACCTAACCCTAAACCTAACACTAAACTTATCCCTAACCCGAACCCTAAGCCTAACCCTAACCTTAAACCTAACCCGAACCCGAACACTAACTCGAACCCTACCCCTAACCCTAATCCGAACCCTCACCATAACCCTAACCCTAACCCTAACCCGAACCCGAACCCTAACCCTAATCCGAACCCGAACCCAAACCCTAACCCTAACCCGAACCCTAACCCTAACCCGAAACCTAACCCTAACCCGAACCCTAACCCTAACCCTAACCCGAACCCGAACCCGAACCCTAACCCTAACCGAACCCTAACACTAACCCGAACCCTAACTCTAACCCTAACCTGAACCCTAACCCTAACCCTAACCCGAACCCTAACACTAACCCAAACCCGAACCCGAACACTAACCCTAACCCGAACCCTAACCCTAACCCTAAACCTAACCCGAACCCTAACCCAAACCCGAACCCTAACCCGATCCCGAACCCTAACCCTAACCCGAACCCGAACCCTAACCCTAACCCGAACCCTAACCCTAACCCAAACCTGAACCCTAAACCTAACCCTAACCCGAACCCTAACCCTAACCCAAACCCTAACGCTAACCCGAACCCTAACCCTAACCCTAACCCTAACCCGAACCCTAACCCTAACCTGAACCCTAACCCTAACCCTAACCCTAAACCGATCCCTAACCCTAACACTAACCCTAACACTAAACCGAAACCTAACCCTAACCCTAAACTTAACCCTAACCCGAACCCTAACCCTAACCCTAACCCTAACCCTAACCCCTAAACCTAACCCTAACCCTAACCCTAACCCTAACCCTAACCCTAAACCGAACCCTAACCCTAACCCTAACCCTAACCCTAAAACGATCCCTAACCCTAACCCTAACCATAACCCTAAACCGAAACCTAACCCTAACCCTAAACCTAACCCTTACCCGAACCCTAACCCTAACCCTAACCCTAACCCTAACCCCTAACCCTAACCCTAACACTAACCCTAACCCTAAAACCTAACCCTAAACCAAACCCTAACCCTAAGCCTAACCCTAACCCTAACCCGAAACCTAACCCTAAACCTAATCCTAACCCTAACCCTAAACCTAACCCTAACCCGAACCCTAACCCGAACCCTAACCCTAACCCTAACCTGAACCCGAAACATAACCCGAACCCGAACCCTAACCCGAACCCTAACTCTAAACCTAACCCGAACCCTAATCCTAACCTGAACCCTAACCCGAACCCTAACACGAACCCTAACACGAATCCTAACCCGAACCCTAACCCTAACCCTAACGGGAACCTTAACCCGAAACCTAGCCCTAACCCTAACCCGAACCCTAACCCTTACCCTAACCGCTAACCCGAACGCGAACTCGAACCCTAACCCAAAGACGAACCCTAACCCTACCCCGAACCCGAACCCAAACCAAACCTTAACCCTAACCCGAACCCTAACCCTAACCCTAACCCTTACCCGAACCCTAACCCTAACCCTAACCCTAACCCGAACACTAACCCTAACCCTAACCCTAACCCTAACACCTAACCCTACCCCGAACCCTAACCGTAACTCGAACACTAACCCTACCCCTAACCTGAACCCTAACCCTAACGCTAACCCTAACCCTAAACCGAAACCTAACCCTAAACCTAACCCTAAACCTAACCCAAAACCTAACCCTAACCCTAACCCAAACACTAACCCGAACCCTAACCCTAACCCTAACACTAACCCGAACCCTAAACCTAACCCTAACCCGAACCTGAACCCTAAACCGAAACCTAACCCTAACCCTAACCCGAACCCTAACCCTAACCCGAACCCGAACCCTAACCCTAACCCGAACCCGAACCCTAACCCTACCCCGAACCCGAACCCAAACCATAACGCTATTCCTAACCCGAACCCTAAACCTAAAACCTAACCCTAAACCGAACCCTAACCCTAACCCTAACCCTAACCCTAACCCGAACCCTAACCCTAAACCTAATCCTAACCCTAACCCTAACCCTAACCCTAACCCGAACCCGAAACCTAACCCTAACCCTAACCCTAACCCGAACCCGAAACATAACCCGAACCCGAACCCTAACCCGAACCCTAACTCTAAACCTAACCCGAACCCTAACCAGAACCCGAACCCTAACCAGAACCCTAACCCTAACCCTAACCTGAACACTAACAGCTAACCCTAACCCAAAACCTAACCCTAACCCTAACCCGAACCCTAACCCTAACCCGAACCCTAACCCTAACGCTAACCCGAACCCTAACCCTAACCCGAACCCTAACCCTTACCCTAACCCTAACCCTAACCCGAAACCTAACCCTATCCCTAACCCTAACCCTAACCCTAACCCTAACCCTAACCCTAACCAGAACCCTAACCGTAACCCTAACCCGAACCCGAAACCTAAGCCCTTACCCGAATCCTAAACCTAACCCGAACCCTAACGCGAACCCTAACCCTAACCCTAACCCCGAACCCGAACCCTAACCCTAACCCTAACCCTAACCCGAACCCTAACCCGAACCCTAAACCGAAACCAAAACCTAACCCTAACCCGAACCCGAACCCTAAACCTAACCCTAACCCTAACCCTAACCCGACCCTTAACCTGAAAACTAACACGAACCCTATCCCTAAACCTAACCCTAACCCTAACCCGAACCTTAACCCGAAACCTAACTCGAACCCTAAACCTAACCCTAACCCTAACCTTAACCCTAACCCTAACCCTAACCCTAACACTAACCCTAACCCGAACCCTAACCGAACCCGAACCCTAACCCGAACCCTAACCCTAACCCTATCCCGAACCCTTACCCGAACACTAACCCTAACCCTAAACCTAACCCTAACCCTAACCCGAACCCTAACCCTAACCCTAACCTTAAACCTAACCCGAACCTGAACCCTAACTCGAACCCTACACCTAACCCTAATCCGAACCCTCACCCTAACCCTAACCCTAACCCTAACCCAAACCCGAACCCTAACCCTAAACCGAACCCGTACCCAAACCCTAACCCTAACCCGAACCCTAACCCTAACCCGAACCCTAACCCTAACCCGAACCCTAACCCTAACCCTAACCCGAACCCGAACCCGAACCCTAACCCTAACCGAACTCTAAACCTAACCAGAACCCTAACCCTAACCCTAACCGAACCCTAACCCTAACCCTAAACCGAACCCTAACACTAACCCAAACCCGAACCCGAACACTAACCCTAACCCGAACCCTAAACCTAAACCTAACCCGAACCCTAACCCAAACCCGAACCCTAACCCGAACCCGAACCCTAACCCTAACCCGGACCCGAACACTAACCCTAACCCGAACCCTAACCCTAACCCTAACCCGAACCCAAAACCTAACCCTAACCCGAACCCTAACCCTAACCCGAACCCTAACCCTAACCCGAACCCTAACCGTAACCCGAACCCTAACGCTAACACTAACCCAAACCCTAACCCGAACCCTAACCCTAACCCTAAACCGAACCCTAACCAGAACCCGAACCCTAACCAGAACCCTAACCCTAACCCTAACCTGAACACTAACAGCTAACCCTAACCCGAACCCCAACCCTTACCCGAACCCGAACCCTAAACCTAACCCGAAACCTAACCCTAACCCTAACCCTAACCCTAACCCCTAACCCTAACCCTAACCCTAACCCTAACACTAACCCGAACCCGAACCCTAACCCTAACCCTAACCCGAACCCTAACCCTAACCCGAACCCTAACCCTAACCCGAACCCTAACCCTAACCCTAACCCGAACCCGAACCCGAACCCTAACCCTAACCGAACCCTAACCCTAACCCGAACCCTAACCCTAACCCTAACCAGAACCCTAACCCTATCCCTAACCCTAACCCGAACCCGAACCCTAACCCTAACCCGAACCCGAACCCGAACCCTAACCCTAACCGAACCCTAACCCTAACCCGAACCCTAACCCTGACCCTAACCTGAACCCTAAACCTAACCCTAACCCGAACCCTAACACTAACCCAAACCCGAACCCGAACACTAACCCTTACCCGAACCCGAACCCTAAACCTAACCCGAAACCTAACCCTAACCCTAACCCTAACCCTAACCCCTAACCCTAACCCTAACCCTAATCCTAACCCTAAACCTCACCCGAACCCTAACCCTAACCCTAACCCAAACCCTAACCCGAACCCTAACCGTAACCCTAACCCTAACCCGAACCCTAAAACTAACCCTAACCCGAACCTGAACCCTAAACTGAAACCTAACCCGAAACCTAACCCGAAACCTAACCCTAACCGGAACCCGAACCCTAACCCTAACCCGAACCCTAACCCTAACCCGAAACCTAACCGTAACCCGAACACTAACGCTAACCCTAACCCAAACCCTAAACCTAAAACCTAACCCTAAACCGAACCCTAACCCTAACCCTAACCCTAACCCTAACCCGAACCCTAACCCTAAACCTAATCCTAATCCTAACCCTAACCCTAACCCTAACCCTAACCCGAACCCTAACCCGAACCCTATCCCTAACCCTAACCCGAACCTGAAACATAACCCGAACCCGAACCCTAACACGAACCCTAACTCTAAACCTAACCCGACCCTAACCAGAACCCGAACCATAACCAGAACCCTTACCCTAACCCTAACCTGAACACTAACAGCTAACCCTAACCCGAAACCTAACCCTAACCCTAACCCGAACCCTAACCCTAACCCGAACCCTAACCCTAACCCTAACCCGAACCCTAACCCTAACCCGAACCCTAACCCTAACCCTAACCCTAACCCTAACCCGAAACCTAACCCTATCCCTAACCCTAACCCTAACCCTAACCCTAACCCTAACCAGAACCCTAACCGTAACCCTAACCCGAACCCGAACCCTAAGCCCTTACCCGAATCCTAACCCTAACCCGAACCCTAACGCGAACCCTAACCCTAACCATAACCCCGAACCCGAACCCTAACCCTAACCCTAACCCGAACCCTAACCCGAACCCTAAACCGAAACCAAAACCTAACCCTAACCCGAACCCGAACCCTAACCCTAACCCTAACCCTAACCCGACCCTTAACCTGAAAACTAACACGAAACCTATCCCTAAACCTAACCCTAACCCTAACCCGAACCTTAACCCGAAACCTAACTCGAACCCTAAACCTAACCCTAACCCTAACCTTAACCCTAACCCGAACCCTAACACTAACCCTAACCCTAACCCGAACCCTAAACCGAACCCTAACCCTAACCCTAACCCGAACCCTAACCCTAACCCTAAACCTAACGCGAACCCTAACCCTAACCCTAACCCTAACACTAACCCTAACCCGAACCCTAACCCTAACCCGAACCCTAACCCGAACCCTAACCCTAACCCTATCCCGAACCCTTACCCGAACACTAACCCTAACCCTAAACCTAACCCTATCCCTAACCCGAACCCTAACCCTAACCCTAACCTTAAACCTAACCCGAACCTGAACCCTAACTCGAACCCTACACCTAACCCTAATCCGAACCCTCACCCTAACCCTAACCCTAACCCTAACCCGAACCCGAACCCTAACCCTAAACCGAACCCGTACCCAAACCCTAACCCTAACCCGAACCCTAACCCTAACCCGAACCCTAACCCTAACCCGAACCCTAACCCTAACCCGAACCCGAACCCGAACCCTAACCCTAACCGAACCCTAAACCTAACCAGAACCCTAACCCTAACCCTAACCGAACCCTAACCCTAACCCTAACCCGAACCCTAACACTAACCCAAACCCGAACACGAACACTAACCCTAACCCGAACCCTAACCCTAAACCTAACCCGAACCCTAACCCAAACCCGAACCCTAACCCGAACCCGAACCCTAACCCTAACCCGGACCCGAACACTAACCCTAACCCGAACCCTAACCCTAACCCTAACCCGAACCCAAAACCTAACCCTAACCCGAACCCTAACCCTAACCCGAACCCTAACGCTAACCCGAACCCTAACCGTAAACCTAACCCTAACCCGAAACTTAACCCTAACCCTAACCCGAACCCGAACCCTAACCCTAACCCTAACCCTAACCCGAACCCGAACCCTAACCCTAAACCAAACCCTAACCCTAACCCGAACCCTAACCGGAACCCTAACCCTAAACCTAACCCTAACCCGAACCCGAACCCGAACCCTAACCCTAACCCGAACCCGAACCCGAACCCTAACCCGAACCCTAACCCGAAACCTAACCCTAACCCGAACCCGAACCCGAACCCTAACCCTAACCCGAACCCGAACCCGAACCCTAACCCGAACCCGAACCCTAACCCGAACCCTAACCCTAACCCTAACCCGAACCCTTACTCGAACCCTAACCCTAACCCTAACCCACCCTAAACCTAACCCTAACCGAAACCCTAACCCGAAACCTAAACCTAACCCTAAACCTAACCCTAACCCTAACCCTAACCCGAACCCTAACACTACCCCTAACCCGAACCCTAACCCCTAACCCGAACCCTAACCCGTACCCTAACCCGAACCCGAACCCTAACCCTACCCCGAACCCGAACCCAAACCATAACGCTATTCCTAACCCGAACCCTAAACCTAAAACCTAACCCTAAACCGAACCCTAACCCTAACCCTAACCCTAACCCTAACCCGAACCCTAACCCTAAACCTAATCCTAACCCTAACCCTAACCCTAACCCTAACCCGAACCCGAAACCTAACCCTAACCCTAACCCTAACCCGAACCCGAAACATAACCCGAACCCGAACCCTAACCCGAACCCTAACTCTAAACCTAACCCGAACCCTAACCAGAACCCGAACCCTAACCAGAACCCTAACCCTAACCCTAACCTGAACACTAACAGCTAACCCTAACCCAAAACCTAACCCTAACCCTAACCCGAACCCTAACCCTAACCCGAACCCTAACCCTAACCCTAACCCGAACCCTAACCCTAACCCGAACCCTAACCCTTACCCTAACCCTAACCCTAACCCGAAACCTAACCCTATCCCTAACCCTAACCCTAACCCTAACCCTAACCCTAACCCTAACCAGAACCCTAACCGTAACCCTAACCCGAACCCGAAACCTAAGCCCTTACCCGAATCCTAAACCTAACCCGAACCCTAACGCGAACCCTAACCCTAACCCTAACCCCGAACCCGAACCCTAACCCTAACCCTAACCCTAACCCGAACCCTAACCCGAACCCTAAACCGAAACCAAAACCTAACCCTAACCCGAACCCGAACCCTAAACCTAACCCTAACCCTAACCCTAACCCGACCCTTAACCTGAAAACTAACACGAACCCTATCCCTAAACCTAACCCTAACCCTAACCCGAACCTTAACCCGAAACCTAACTCGAACCCTAAACCTAACCCTAACCCTAACCTTAACCCTAACCCTAACCCTAACCCTAACACTAACCCTAACCCGAACCCTAACCGAACCCGAACCCTAACCCGAACCCTAACCCTAACCCTATCCCGAACCCTTACCCGAACACTAACCCTAACCCTAAACCTAACCCTATCCCTAACCCGAACCCTAACCCTAACCCTAACCTTAAACCTAACCCGAACCTGAACCCTAACTCGAACCCTACACCTAACCCTAATCCGAACCCTCACCCTAACCCTAACCCTAACCCTAACCCAAACCCGAACCCTAACCCTAAACCGAACCCGTACCCAAACCCTAACCCTAACCCGAACCCTAACCCTAACCCGAACCCTAACCCTAACCCGAACCCTAACCCTAACCCTAACCCGAACCCGAACCCGAACCCTAACCCTAACCGAACTCTAAACCTAACCAGAACCCTAACCCTAACCCTAACCGAACCCTAACCCTAACCCTAATCCGAACCCTAACACTAACCCAAACCCGAACCCGAACACTAACCCTAACCCGAACCCTAAACCTAAACCTAACCCGAACCCTAACCCAAACCCGAACCCTAACCCGAACCCGAACCCTAACCCTAACCCGGACCCGAACACTAACCCTAACCCGAACCCTAACCCTAACCCTAACCCGAACCCAAAACCTAACCCTAACCCGAACCCTAACCCTAACCCGAACCCTAACGCTAACCCGAACCCTAACCCTAAACCTAACCCTAACCCGAACCCTAACCCTAACCCTAACCCGAACCCTAACCCTAACCCTAACCCTAACCCTAACCCGAACCCGAACCCTATCCCTAAACCAAACCCTAACCCTAACCCGAAACCTAACCCGAACCCTAACCCTAAACCTAACCCTAACCCGAACCCGAACCCGAACCCTAACCCTAACCCGAACCCGAACCCGAACCCTAACCCGACACCTAACCCTAACCCGAACCCGAACCCTAACCCGAACCCTAACCCTAACCCTAACCCGAACCCTAACCCTAACCCTAACCCTAACCCTAACCCAAACCTGAACCCTAAACCTAACCCTAAACCGAACCCTAACCCTAACCCGAACCCTAACGCTAACCCGAACCCTAACCCTAACCCTAACCCTAACCCGAACCCTAACCCTAACCTGAACCCTAACCCTAACCCTAACCCTAACCCGATCCCTAACCCTAACACTAACCCTAACACTAAACCGAAACCTAACCCTAACCCTAAACTTAACCCTAACCCGAACCCTAACCCTAACCCTAACCCTAACCCTAACCCCTAAACCTAACACTAACCCTAACCCTAACCCTAAAACCTAACCCTAAACCGAACCCTAACCCTAACCCTAACCCTAAACCTAAAACGATCCCTAACCCTAACCCTAACCCTAACCCTAAACCGAAACCTAACCCTAACCCTAAACCTAACCCTTACCCGAACCCTAACCCTAACCCTAACCCTAACCCTAACCCCTAACCCTAACCCTAACACTAACCCTAACCCTAAAACCTAACCCTAAACCGAACCCTAACCCTAAGCCTAACCCTAACCCTAACCCGAACCCTAACCCTAAACCTAATCCTAACCCTAACCCTAAACCTAACCCTAACCCGAACCCTAACCCGAACCCTAACCCTAACCCTAACCCGAACCCGAAACATAACCCGAAACCGAACCCTAACCCGAACCCTAACTCTAAACCTAACCCGAACCCTAATCCTAACCTGAACCCTAACCCGAACCCTAACACGAACCCTAACACGAATCCTAACCCGAACCCTAACCCTAACCCTAACGGGAACCTTAACCCGAAACCTAGCCCTAACCCTAACCCGAACCCTAACCCTTACCCTAACCCCTATCCCGAACGCGAACTCGAACCCTAACCCAAACCCGAACCCTAACCCTACCCCGAACCCGAACCCAAACCAAACCTTAACCCTAACCCGAACCCTAACCCTAACCCTAACCCTTACCCGAACCCTAACCCTAACCCTAACCCTAACCCGAACACTAACACTAACCCTAACCCTAACCCTAACACCTAACCCTACCCCGAACCCTAACCGTAACTCGAACACTAACCCTACCCCTAACCTGAACCCTAACCCTAACCCTAACCCTAACCCTAAACCGAAACCTAACCCTAAACCTAACCCTAAACCTAACCCAAACCCTAACCCTAACCCTAACCCAAACACTAACCCGAACCCTAACCCTAACCCTAACCCTAACCCGAACCCTAAACCTAACCCTAACCCGAACCTGAACCCTAAACCGAAACCTAACCCTAACCCTAACCCGAACCCTAACCCTAACCCGAACCCGAACCCTAACCCTAACCCGAACCCTAACCCTAACCCGAACCCTAACCGTAACCCGAACCCTAACGCTAACCCTAACCCAAACCCTAACCCGAACCCTAACCCTAACCCTAACCCGAACCCTAACCAGAACCCGAACCCTAACCAGAACCCTAACCCTAACCCTAACCTGAACACTAACAGCTAACCCTAACCCGAACCCCAACCCTTACCCGAACCCGAACCCTAAACCTAACCCGAAACCTAACCCTAACCCTAACCCTAACCCTAACCCTAACCCTAACCCCTAACCCTAACCCTAACCCTAACCCTAACACTAACCCGAACCCGAACCCTAACCCTAACCCTAACCCGAACCCTAACCCTAACCCGAACCCTAACCCTAACCCGAACGCTAACCCTAACCCTAACCCGAACTCGAACCCGAACCCTAACCCTAACCGAACCCTAATCCTAACCCGAACCCTAACCCTAACCCTAACCAGAACCCTAACCCTAACCCTAACCCGAACCCGAACCCGAACCCTAACCCTAACCCGAACCCGAACCCGAACCCTAACCCTAACCGAACCCTAACCCTAACCCGAACCCTAACCCTAACCCTAACCTGAACCCTAAAACTAACCCTAACCCGAACCCTAACACTAACCCAAACCCGAACCCGAACACTAACCCTTACCCGAACCCGAACCCTAAACCTAACCCGAAACCTAACCCTAACCCTAACCCTAACCCTAACCCCTAACCCTAACCCTAACCCTAACCCTAACCCTAAACCTCACCCGAACCCTAACCCTAACCCTAACCCAAACCCTAACCCGAACCCTAACCGTAACCCTAACCCTAACCCGAACCCTAAACCTAACCCTAACCCGAACCTGAACCCTAAACCGAAACCTAACCCTAACCCTAACCCTAACCCGAACCCTAACCCTAACCAGAACCCGAACCCTAACCCTAACCCAAACCCTAACCATAACCCGAACCCTAACCGTAACCCGAACCCTAACACTAACCCTAAGCCAAATCCTAAACCTAAAACCTAACCCTAAACCGAACCCTAACCCTAACCCTAACCCTAACCCGAACCTGAACCCTAAACCGAAACCTAACCCTAACCCCTAACCCGAACCCTAAACCGTACCCTAACCCGAACCCGAACCCTAACCCTACCCCGAACCCGAACCCAAACCATAACGCTATTCCAAACCGAACCCTAAACCTAAAACCTAACCCTAAACCGAACCCTAACCCTAACCCTAACCCTAACCCTAACCCGAACCCTAACCCTAAACCTAATCCTAACCCTAACCCTAACCCTAACCCTAACCCGAACCCGAAACCTAACCCTAACCCTAACCCTAACCCAAACCCGAAACATAACCCGTACCCGAACCCTAACCCGAACCCTAACTCTAAACCTAAGCCGAACCCTAACCAGAACCCGAACCCTAACCAGAACCCTAACCCTAACCCTAACCTGAACACTAACAGCTAACCCTAACCCGAAACCTAACCCTAACCCTAACCCGAACCCTAACCCTAACCCGAACCCTAACCCTAACCCTAACCCGAACCCTAACCCTAACCCGAACCCTAACCCTAAACCTAACCCTAACCCTAACCCTAACCCTAACCCGAAACCTAACCCTATCCCTAACCCTAACCCTAACCCTAACCCTAACCCTAACCCTAACCAGAACCCTAACCGTAACCCTAACCCGAACCCGAACCCTAAGCCCTTACCCGAATCCTAACCCTAACCCGAACCCTAACGCGAACCCTAACCCTAACCCTAACCCCGAACCCGAACCCTACCCCTAACCCTAACCCTAACCCGAACCCTAACCCGAACCCTAAACCGAAACCAAAACCTAACCCTAACCCGAACCCGAACCCTAACCCTAACCCTAACCCTAACCCTAACCCGACCCTTAACCTGAAAACTAACACGAACCCTATCCCTAAACCTAACCCTAACCCTAAACCGAACCTTAACCCGAAACCTAACTCGAACCCTAAACCTAACCCTAACCCTAACCTTAACCCTAACCCGAACCCTAACACTAACCCTAACCCTAACCCGAACCCTAAACCGAACCCTAACCCTAACCCTAACCCGAACCCTAACCCTAACCCTAAACCTAACGCGAACCCTAACCCTAACCCTAACCCTAACACTAACCCTAACCCGAACCCTAACCGAACCCGAACCCTAACCCGAACCCTAACCCTAACCCTATCCCGAACCCTTACCCGAACACTAACCCTAACCCTAAACCTAACCCTATCCCTAACCCGAACCCTAACCCTAACCCTAACCTTAAACCTAACCCGAACCTGAACCCTAACTCGAACCCTACACCTAACCCTAATCCGAACCCTCACCCTAACCCTAACCCTAACCCTAACCCGAACCCGAACCCTAACCCTAAACCGAACCCGTACCCAAACCCTAACCCTAACCCGAACCCTAACCCTAACCCGAACCCTAACCCTAACCCGAACCCTAACCCTAACCCTAACCCGAACCCGAACCCGAACCCTAACCCTAACCGAACTCTAAACCTAACCAGAACCCTAACCCTAACCCTAACCGAACCCTAACCCTAACCCTAACCCGAACCCTAACACTAACCCAAACCCGAACCCGAACACTAACCCTAACCCGAACCCTAACCCTAAACCTAACCCGAACCCTAACCCAAACCCGAACCCTAACCCGAACCCGAACCCTAACCCTAACCCGGACCCGAACACTAACCCTAACCCGAACCCTAACCCTAACCCTAACCCGAACCCAAAACCTAACCCTAACCCGAACCCTAACCCTAACCCGAACCCTAACACTAACCCGAACCCTAACCCTAAACCTAACCCTAACCCGAACCCTAACCCTAACCCTAACCCGAACCCTAACCCTAACCCTAACCCTAACCCTAACCCGAACCCGAACCCTAACCCTAAACCAAACCCTAACCCTAACCCGAACACTAACCCGAACCCTAACCCTAAACCTAACCCTAACCCGAACCCGAACCCGAACCCTAACCCTAACCCGAACCCGAACCCGAACCCTAACCCGAACCCTAACCCGTAACCTAACCCTAACCCGAACCCGAACCCGAACCCTAACCCTAACCCGAACCCGAACCCGAACCCTAACCCGAACCCGAACCCTAACCCGAACCCTAACCCTAACCCTAACCCGAACCCTTACCCGAACCCTAACCCTAACCCTAACCCACCCTAAACCTAACCCTAACCGAAACCCTAACCCGAACCCTAAACCTAACCCTAAACCTAACCCTAACCCTAACCCTAACCCGAACCCTAACACTACCCCTAACCCGAACCCTAACCCCTAACCCGAACCCTAACCCGTACCCTAACCCGAAACCGAACCCTAACCCTACCCCGAACCCGAACCCAAACCATAACGCTATTCCTAACCCGAACCCTAACTCTAACACTAACCCGAACCCGAACACTAACCCTAACCCTAAACCTAACCCTAACCGTAACCCGAACCCTAACCCTAAACCGAACCCTAACCCTAACCCTAACCCTAACCCGAACCCGAAACCTAACCCTAACCCAAACCCTAACCCTAACACTAACCCTAACCCTAACCCGAACCCTAAACTGAAACCTAACCCTAACCCTAACCTGAACCCTAAACCTAACCCTAACCCTAACCTGAACCCTAAACCTAACCCTAACCCTAACCCTAACCCAAAACCTAACCCTAACCCTAACCAGAACCCTAACCCTAACCCTAAACCGAACCCGAAACCTAGGCCCTTACCCGAATCCTAACACTAACCCGAACCCTAAACCGAACCCTAACCCTAACCCTAACCCCGAATCCTAACCCTAACCCTAACCCTAACCCTAACCCGAACCCTAACCCGAACACTAACCCAAACACAAAACCTAACCCTAACCCGAACCCGAACCCTAACCCTAACCCTAACCCTAACCCGACCCCTAACCTGAACCCTAACACGAACCCTAACCCTAACCCTAACCCTAAACCTAACCCTAACCCTA
>JAVLSZ010000044.1:2330000-2337500 GCA_032313775.1 Urocyon cinereoargenteus
TAACCCTAACCCTAACCCTAACCCGAAACCTAACCCTATTCCTAACCCTAACCCTAACTCTAACCCTAACCCTAACCCTAACCAGAACCCTAACCGTAACCCTAACCCGAACCCGAACCCTAAGCCCTTACCCGAATCCTAACCCTAACCCGAACCCTAACGCGAACCCTAACCCTAACCCTAACCCCGAACCCGAATCCTAACCCTAACCCTAACCCTAACCCGAACCCTAACCCGAACCCTAAACCGAAACCAAAACCTAACCCTAACCCGAACCCGAACCCTAACCCTAACCCTAACCCTAACCCTAACCCGACCCTTAACCTGAAAACTAACACGAAACCTATCCCTAAACCTAACCCTAACCCTAACCCGAACCTTAACCCGAAACCTAACTCGAACCCTAAACCTAACCCTAACCCTAACCTTAACCCTAACCCGAACCCTAACACTAACCCTAACCCTAACCCGAACCCTAAACCGAACCCTAACCCTAACCCTAACCCGAACCCTAACCCTAACCCTAAACCTAACGCGAACCCTAACCCTAACCCTAACCCTAACACTAACCCTAACCCGAACCCTAACCCTAACCCGAACCCTAAACCGAACCCTAACCCTAACCCTATCCCGAACCCTTACCCGAACACTAACCCTAACCCTAAACCTAACCCTATCCCTAACCCGAACCCTAACCCTAACCCTAACCTTAAACCTAACCCGAACCTGAACCCTAACTCGAACCCTACACCTAACCCTAATCCGAACCCTCACCCTAACCCTAACCCTAACCCTAACCCGAACCCAAACCCTAACCCTAAACCGAACCCGTACCCAAACCCTAACCCTAACCCGAACCCTAACCCGAACCCGAACCCTAACCCTAACCCGAACCCTAACCCTAACCCTAACCCGAACCCGAACCCTAACCCTAACCGAACCCTAAACCTAACCAGAACACTAACCCTAACCCTAACCGAACCCTAACCCTAACCCTAACCCGAACCCTAACACTAACCCAAACCCGAACCCGAACACTAACCCTAACCCGAACCCTAACCCTAAACCTAAACCGAACCCTAACCCAAACCCGAACCCTAACCCGAACCCGAACCCTAACCCTAACCCGGACCCGAACACTAACCCTAATCCGAACCCTAACCCTAACCCTAACCCGAACCCAAAACCTAACCCTAACCCGAACCCTAACCCTAACCCGAACCCTAACGCTAACCCGAACCCTAACCCTAAACCTAACCCTAACCCGAACCCTAACCCTAACCCTAACCCGAACCCGAACCCTAACCCTAACCCTAACCCTAACCCGAACCCGAACCCTAACCCTAAACCAAACCCTAACCCTAACCCGAACCCTAACCCGAACCCTAACCCTAAACCTAACCCTAACCCGAACCCGAACCCGAACCCTAACCCTAACCCGAACCCGAACCCGAACCCTAACCCGAACCCTAACCCGAAACCTAACCCTAACCCGAACCCGAACCCGAACCCTAACCCTAACCCGAACCCGAACCCGAACCCTAACCCGAACCCGAACCCTAACCCGAACCCTAACCCTAACCCTAACCCGAACCCTTACCCGAACCCTAACCCTAACCCTAACCCACCCTAAACCTAACCCTAACCGAAACCCTAACCCGAAACCTAAACCTAACCCTAAACCTAACCCTAACCCTAACCCTAACCCGAACCCTAACACTACCCCTAACCCGAACCCTAACCCCTAACCCGAACCCTAACCCGTACCCTAACCCGAACCCGAACCCTAACCCTACCCCGAACCCGAACCCAAACCATAACGCTATTCCTAACCCGAACCCTAAACCTAAAACCTAACCCTAAACCGAACCCTAACCCTAACACTAACCCTAACCCTAACCCGAACCCTAACCCTAAACCTAATCCTAACCCTAACCCTAACCCTAACCCTAAACCTAACCCGAACCCGAAACATAACCCGAACCCGAACCCTAAACCTAACCCGAACCCGAAACCTAACCCTAACCCTAACCCGAACCCGAACCCGAAACATAACCCGAACCCGAAACCTAACCCTAACCCTAACCCTAACCCGAACCCGAAACATAACCCGAACCCGAACCCTAACCCGAACCCTAACTCTAAACCTAACCCGAACCCTAACCAGAACCCGAACCCTAACCAGAACCCTAACCCTAACCCTAACCTGAACACTAACAGCTAACCCTAACCCGAAAACTAACCCTAACCCTAACCCGAACCCTAACCCTAACCCGAACCCTAACCCTAACCCTAACCCGAACCCTAACCCTAACCCGAACCCTAACCCTAACCCTAACCCTAACCCTAACCCGAAACCTAACCCTATCCCTAACCCTAACCCTAACCCTAACCCTAACCCTAACCAGAACCCTAACCGTAACCCTAACCCGAACCCGAACCCTAAGCCCTTACCGAATCCTAACCCTAACCCGAACCCTAACGCGAACCCTAACCCTAACCCTAACCCTAACCCCGAACCCGAACCCTAACCCTAACCCTAACCCTAACCCGAACCCTAACCCGAACCCTAAACCGAAACCAAAACCTAACCCTAACCCGAACCCGAACCCTAACCCTAACCCTAACCCTAACCCTAACCCGACCCTTAACCTGAAAACTAACACGAACCCTATCCCTAAACCTAACCCTAACCCTAACCCGAACCTTAACCCGAAACCTAACTCGAACCCTAAACCTAACCCTAACCCTAACCTTAACCCTAACCCGAACCCTAACACTAACCCTAACCCTAACCCGAACCCTAAACCGAACCCTAACCCTAACCCTAACCCGAACCCTAACCCTAACCCTAAACCTAACGCGAACCCTAACCCTAACCCTAACCCTAACACTAACCCTAACCCGAACCCTAACCGAACCCGAAACCTAACCCGAACCCTAACCCTAACCCTATCCCGAACCCTTACCCGAACACTAACCCTAACCCTAAACCTAACCCTATCCCTAACCCGAACCCTAACCCTAACCCTAACCTTAAACCTAACCCGAACCTGAACCCTAACTCGAACCCTACACCTAACCCTAATCCGAACCCTCACCCTAACCCTAACCCTAACCCTAACCCGAACCCGAACCCTAACCCTAAACCGAACCCGTACCCAAACCCTAACCCTAACCCGAACCCTAACCCTAACCCGAACCCTAACCCTAACCCGAACCCTAACCCTAACCCTAACCCGAACCCGAACCCGAACCCTAACCTTAACCGAACTCTAAACCTAACCAGAACCCTAACCCTAACCCTAACCGAACCCTAACCCTAACCCTAACCCGAACCCTAACACTAACCCAAACCCGAACCCGAACACTAACCCTAACCCGAACCCTAACCGTAAACCTAACCCGAACCCTAACCCAAACCCGAACCCTAACCCGAACCCGAACCCTAACCCTAACACGGACCCGAACACTAACCCTAACCCGAACCCTAACCCTAAACCTAACCCGAACCCAAAACCTAACCCTAACCCGAACCCTAACCCTAACCCGAACCCTAACGCTAACCCGAACCCTAACCCTAAACCTAACCCTAACCCGAACCCTAACCCTAACCCTAACCCTAACCCGAACCCTAACCCTAACCCTAACCCTAACCCTAACCCGAACCCGAACCCTAACCCTAAACCAAACCCTAACCCTAACCCGAACCCTAACCCGAACCCTAACCCTAAACCTAACCCTAACCCGAACCCGAACCCGAACACTAACCCTAACCCGAACCCGAACCCGAACCCTAACCCGAACCCTAACCCGAAACCTAACCCTAACCCGAACCCGAACCCGAACCCTAACCCGAACCCGAACCCGAACCCGAACCCTAACCCGAACCCGAACCCTAACCCGAACCCTAACCCTAACCCTAACCCGAACCCTTACCCGAACCCTAACCCTAACCCTAACCCACCCTAAACCTAACCCTAACCGAAACCCTAACCCGAACCCTAAACCTAACCCTAAACCTAACCCTAACCCTAACCCTAACCCGAACCCTAACACTACCCCTAACCCGAACCCTAACCCCTAACCCGAACCCTAACCCGTACCCTAACCCGAACCCGAACCCTAACCCTACCCCGAACCCGAACCCAAACCATAACGCTATTCCTAACCCGAACCCTAACTCTAACACTAACCCGAACCCGAACACTAACCCTAACCCTAACCCTAACCCTAACCGTAACCCGAACCCTAACCCTAACCCGAACCCTAACCCTAAACCTAACCCTAACCCGAACCCGAAACCTAACCCTAACCCAAACCCTAACCCTAACACTAACCCTAACCCTAACCCGAACCCTAAACTGAAACCTAACCCTAACCCTAACCTGAACCCTAAACCTAACCCTAACCCTAACCTGAACCCTAAACCTAACCCTAACCCTAACCCTAACCCAAACCCTAACCCTAACCCTAACCAGAACCCTAACCCTAACCCTAAACCGAACCCAAAACCTAGGCCCTTACCCGAATCCTAACACTAACCCGAACCCTAAACCGAACCCTAACCCTAACCCTAACCCTGAATCCTAACCCTAAACCTAACCCTACGCCTAACCCGAACCCTAACCCGAACACTAACCCAAACACAAAACCTAACCCTAACCCGAACCCGAACCCTAACCCTAACCCTAACCCTAACCCGACACCTAACCTGAACCCTAACACGAACCCTAACCCTAACCCTAACCCTAACCCTAACCCGACCCCTAACCTGAACCCTAACCCGAACCCTAAACCTAACCCTAACACGAACCCTAACCCTAAACCTAACCCAAACCCTAACCCGAACCCTAACCCTAACCATAAACCTAACCCTAACCCCTAAACCTAACCCTAACCCTAACCCTAACACGAACCCTAAAACCTAACCCTAACCCGAACCCTAACCCGAACCCTAACCCTAACCCTAACCTGAACCCTAACCCTAACCCAAACCCGAACCCGAACCCTAACCCTAAACCTAACCCAAACCCTAACCCGAACCCTAACCCTAACCATAAACCTAACCCTAACCCCTAAACCTAACCCTAACCCTAACCCTAACACGAACCCTAAAACCTAACCCTAACCCGAACCCTAACCCGAACCCTAACCCTAACCCTAACCTGAACCCTAACCCTAACCCAAACCCGAACCCGAACCCTAACCCTAACCCTAACCCTACCCCTAACCCGAACCCGAACCCTAACCCTTACCCGAAACCTAACCCGAACCCTAACCCTAACCCTATCCCGAACCCTTACCCGAATCCTAACCCTAACCCTAACCCTAACCCTATCCCTAACCCGAACCCTAACCCTAACCCTAACCTTAAACCTAACCCGAACCCGAACCTTAACTCGAACCCTACCCCTAACCCTAATCCGAACCCTCACCCTAAACCTAACCCTAACCCTAACCCGAACCCGAACCCTCACCCTAAACCGAACCCGTACCCAAACCCTAACCCTAAACCGAACCCTAACCCTAACCCGAACCCTAACCCTAACCCGAACCCGAACCCTAACCCTAACCCGAACCCGAACCCTAACCCTAACCGAACTCTAAACCTAACCAGAACCCTAACCCTAACCCTAACCGAACCCTAACCCTAACCCTAACCCGAACCCTAACACTAACCCAAACCCGAACCCGAACACTAACCCTAACCCGAACCCTAACCCTAAACCTAACCCGAACCCTAACCCAAACCCGAACCCTAACCCGAACCCGAACCCTAACCCTAACCCGGACCCGAACACTAACCCTAACCCGAACCCTAACCCTAACCCTAACCCGAACCCAAAACCTAACCCTAACCCGAACCCTAACCCTAACCCGAACCCTAACGCTAACCCGAACCCTAACCCTAAACCTAACCCTAACCCGAACCCTAACCCTAACCCTAACCCGAACCCTAACCCTAACCCTAACCCTAACCCTAACCCGAACCCGAACCCTAACCCTAAACCAAACCCTAACCCTAACCCGAACCCTAACCCGAACCCTAACCCTAAACCTAACCCTAACCCGAACCCGAACCCGAACCCTAACCCTAACCCGAACCCGAACCCGAACCCTAACCCGAACCCTAACCCGAAACCTAACCCTAACCCGAACCCAAACCCGAACCCTAACCCGAACCCGAACCCGAACCCGAACCCTAACCCGAACCCGAACCCTAACCCGAACCCTAACCCTAACCCTAACCCGAACCCTTACCCGAACCCTAACCCTAACCCTAACCCACCCTAAACCTAACCCTAACCGAAACCCTAACCCGAACCCTAAACCTAACCCTAAACCTAACCCTAACCCTAACCCTAACCCGAACCCTAACACTACCCCTAACCCGAACCCTAACCCCTAACCCGAACCCTAACCCGTACCCTAACCCGAACCCGAACCCTAACCCTACCCCGAACCCGAACCCAAACCATAACGCTATTCCTAACCCGAACCCTAACTCTAACACTAACCCGAACCCGAACACTAACCATAACCCTAACCCTAACCCTAACCGTAACCCGAACCCTAACCCTAACCCGAACCCTAACCCTAACCCTAACCCTAACCCGAACCCGAAACCTAACCCTAACCCAAACCCTAACCCTAACACTAACCCTAACCCTAACCCGAACCCTAAACTGAAACCTAACCCTAACCCTAACCTGAACCCTAAACCTAACCCTAACCCTAACCTGAACCCTAAACCTAACCCTAACCCTAACCCTAACCCAAACCCTAACCCTAACCCTAACCAGAACCCTAACCCTAACCCTAAACCGAACCCAAAACCTAGGCCCTTACCCGAATCCTAACACTAACCCGAACCCTAAACCGTACCCTAACCCTAACCCTAACCCCGAATCCTAACCCTAACCCTAACCCTAACCCTAACCCGAACCCTAACCCGAACACTAACCCAAACACAAAACCTAACCCTAACCCGAACCCGAACCCTAACCCTAACCCTAACCCTAACCCGACCCCTAACCTGAACCCTAACACGAACCCTAACCCTAACCCTAACGCTAACCCTAACCCGACCCCTAACCTGAACCCTAACACGAACCCTAACCCTAACCCTAACCCTAAACCTAACCCTAACCCAAACCCAAACCCTAACCCGAACCCTAAACCTAACCCTAACACGAACCCTAACCCTAAACCTAACCCAAACCCTAACCCGAACCCTAACCCTAACCCTAAACCTAACCCTAACCCCTAAACCTAACCCTAACCCTAACCCTAACACGAACCCTAAAACCTAACCCTAACCCGAACCCTAACCCTAACCCTAACCCTAACCCTAACCCGAAACCTAACCCTATCCCTAACCCTAACCCTAACACTAACCCTAACCCTAACCCTAACCAGAACCCTAACCCTAACCCTAACCCGAACCCGAACCCTAAGCCCTTACCCGAATCCTAACCCTAACGCGAACCCTAACCC
>JAVLSZ010000044.1:2342500-2345000 GCA_032313775.1 Urocyon cinereoargenteus
CCCTAACCCTAACCCTAACCTGAACACTAACAGCTAACCCTAACCCGAACCCCAACCCATACCCGAACCCGAAACCTAAACCTAACCCGAAACCTAACCCTAACCCTAACCCTAACCCTAACCCTAACCCCTAACCCTAACCCTAACCCTAACCCTAACACTAACCCGAACCCGAACCCTAACCCTAACCCGAACCCGAACCCTAACCCTAACCCGAACCCGAACCCGAACCCTAACCCTAACCGATCCCTAACCCTAACCCTTACCTGAACCCTAAACCTAACCCTAACCCGAACCCTAACACTAACCCAAACCCGAACCCGAACACTAACCCTTACCCGAACCCGAACCCTAAACCTAACCCGAAACCTAACCCTAACACTAACCCTAACCCTAACCCCTAACCCTAACCCTAACCCTAACCCTAACCCTAACCCTAACCCTAAACCTCACCCGAACCCTTACCCTAACCCTAACCCTAACCCAAACCCTAACCCGAACCCTAACCGTAACCCTAACCCTAACCCGAACCCTAAACCTAACCCTAACCCGAACCTGAACCCTAAACCGAAACCTAACCCTAACCCTAACCCGAACCCTAACCCTAACCGGAACCCGAACCCTAACCCTAACCCGAACCCTAACCCTAACCCGAACCCTAACCATAACCCGAACCCTAACGCTAACCCTAACACAAACCCTAAACCTAAAACCTAACCCTAAACCGAACCCTAACCCTAACCCTAACCCTAACCCTAACCCGAACCCTAACCCTAAACCTAATCCTAACCCTAACCCTAACCCTAACCCGAACCCTAAACCGAACCCTAACCCTAACCCTAACCCGAACCCGAAACATAACCCGAACCCGAACCCTAACCCGAACCCTAACTCTAAACCTAACCCGAACCCTAACCAGAACCCGAACCCTAACCAGAACCCTAACCCTAACCCTAACCTGAACACTAACAGCTAACCCTAACCCGAAACCTAACCCTAACCCTAACCCGAACCCTAACCCTAACCCGAACCCTAACCCTAACCCTAACCCGAAACCTAACCCTAACCCGAACCCTAACCCTAACCCTAACCTAACCCTAACCCTAACCCGAAACCTAACCCTATCCCTAACCCTAACCCTAACTCTAACCCTAACCCTAACCCTAACCAGAACCCTAACCGTAACCCTAACCCGAACCCGAACCCTAAGCCCTTACCCGAATCCTAACCCTAACCCGAACCCTAACGCGAACCCTAACCCTAACCCTAACCCCGAACCCGAATCCTAACCCTAACCCTAACCCTAACCCGAACCCTAACCCGAACCCTAAACCGAAACCAAAACCTAACCCTAACCCGAACCCGAACCCTAACCCTAACCCTAACCCTAACCCTAACCCGACCCTTAACCTGAAAACTAACACGAACCCTATCCCTAAACACCTAACCCTAACCCTAACCCGAACCTTAACCCGAAACCTAACTCGAACCCTAAACCTAACCCTAACCCTAACCTTAACCCTAACACGAACCCTAACACTAACCCTAACCCTAACCCGAACCCTAAACCGAACCCTAACCCTAACCCTAACCCGAACCCTAACCCTAACCCTAAACCTAACGCGAACCCTAACCCTAACCCTAACCCTAACACTAACCCTAACCCGAACCCTAACCCTAACCCGAACCCTAACCCGAACCATAACCCTAACCCTATCCCGAACCCTTACCCGAACACTAACCCTAACCCTAAACCTAACCCTATCCCTAACCCGAACCCTAACCCTAACCCTAACCTTAAACTTAACCCGAACCTGAACCCTAACTCGAACCCTACACCTAACCCTAATCCGAACCCTCACCCTAACCCTAACCCTAACCCTAACCCGAACCCGAACCCTAACCCTAAACCGAACCCGTACCCAAACCCTAACCCTAACCCGAACCCTAACCCTAACCCGAACCCTAACCCTAACCCGAACCCTAACCCTAACCCTAACCCGAACCCGAACCCGAACCCTAACCCTAACCGAACCCTAACCCTAACCAGAACCCTAACCCTAACCCTAACCGAACCCTAACCCTAACCCTAACCCGAACCCTAACACTAACCCAAACCCGAATCCGAACACTAACCCTAACCCGAACCCTAACCCTAAACCTAACCCGAACCCTAACCCAAACCCGAACCCTAACCCGAACCCGAACCCTAACCCTAACCCGGACCCGAACACTAACCCTAACCCGAACCCTAACCCTAACCCTAAACCTAACCCGAACCCTAAACCTAACCCTAACCCGAACCCTAACCCTAACCCGAACCCTAACGCTAACCCGAACCCTAACCCTAAACCTAACCCTAACCTGAACCCTATCCCTAACCCTAACCCGAACCCTAACCTTAACCCTAACCCTAACCCGATCCCTAACCCTAACCCTAACCCTAAACTGAAACCTAACCCTAACCCTAAACCTAACCCTAACCCGAACCCTAACCCTA
>JAVLSZ010000044.1:2357500-2360000 GCA_032313775.1 Urocyon cinereoargenteus
TAATCCCTAACCCTAACCCTAAACCTAACCCTTACCCTAACACGTACCCAAATGGCAAACCTAACCCGTACCCTAATCCTAACCCTACCCTTAACCCTAACTCTAACCCTCACCTAAACCTAACCCTAACCCGTACCCTAACACTAACCCGTAACCTAAACCTAACCTAACACTACACTTAACCCATACGCTAACCCTATCCTGTACCCTAAACCTAACCCTAACCCGTAACCTAACCCTAACCCTAACCCTAACTCTATCGGTACACTAACCCTAACCCTAACCCTAACCCTAACCCAAACCCGTACCTAACCCTAACCCTAACCCATACCCTAACCCTACCCATTTCCTAACCCTAACCCTAACCCTAAATATAACCCCTAACCCTAACACTAACCCTAACCCTTACCCTAACCCGTACCCTGGCGGTAAACCTAACCCGTACCCTAACACTAACCCAAACCCGTACTCTAACCCTAACCCTAACCCGCACCCTAAACTTAACCCTAACCCTAACCCAAACCATAAACCTTAACCGTAACCTAACCCTAACCCATACCCTAAACATAACCCTAACCTTAGCCATAACCCTAACCCGTACCCTAACTCTAAATCTAACCCGTACCCTAACCCCAACCCTAACCTTAATATGTACCCTAACACTAACCCTAACCCTAACCCTGACCCTAAACCTAACCCTAACCCTTACACTAATCCTAACCCTAACCCGCACCCTAAACCTAACCCTAACCCGTACCCAAACCCTAAACCATAACCTAAACCTAACCGTAACCCTAAACTTAACACGTACGCTAACCCTCTCCCGTACCCTAAACCTAACCCTAACCCTTATCCTAACCCTAAACTTAACCCTAAGCCTAACCTGTACATTAACCCTAACCCTAACCCTAACCATACTCTAACCCTAACACTAACCCTCACCTTAAGCATAACCCGTACTGTAACCCTATACCATACCATAACCCTAAAACTAAACCGTACCCTACACCTAACCCGTACCGTAAACCTAACCCGGACCCTAACCCTAACCCTAACCCTAACCCGTACCCTAAACCTAACCCTAACAATAACTCTAACCCTAACCCTGACCCTAACCCTGAACCTAACCCTACCCCTAACCCGTACCCTAAGCCTAACCCTAAAACTAACCCTAATCCTAAACTTAACCCATACGCTAACCCTATCCCGTACACTAAACCTAACCCTAACCCGTATCCTAACTCTAAACCTAACCCGAAACCGAACCCTAACCCTAACCCTAACCCGTACCCTAACCCTACCTGTAGCCTAACACTAAATCTAACCCTAATCCCTAACCCTAACCCTAAACCTAACCCTTACCCTAACCCGTACCCAAATGGTAAACCTAACCCGTACCCTAACACTAACCTAAAACCGTACTCTAACCCTAAACCTAAACCAAACCCGCACCCTAAACTTAACCCTAACCCTAACCCAAAACATAACCCTTAACCGTAACCTAACCCTAACCCATACCCTAACCCTAACCTTAACCTTAACCGTAACCCTAACCCGTACCCTAACCCTAAAACTAACCCGTACCCTAACCCCAACCCTAACACTAACCCGTACCCTAACACTAACCCATACCCTAACACTAACACTTACCCTAACCATAAACCTAACCCGTACCCTAACCCTAAATGTAACCCTAACCCGTACCCAAACCCTAACCCTAACCAGTACCCTAACCCTAACCCTAACTCGCACACTAAACCTAACCCTAACCCTAGACCTAACACGTACAATAAACCTATCCCGTACCGTAAACTTAATGCTATACCGTACCGTAAACCTAACCCTAAACCTAACCCTAACCCTAACCCTAACCCGTACACTAACACTAACCCGAACCCTAACCCAAACCCTAACCCTAAACGTACACTAACCCTAACCCTAACACTAACCCTAACACTAACCCTAACCCGTACTCTAAACTAACCCTAACCTTAAACCTAAACCTATTTCGTACTCTAACCCTAACCCTAAACCTAACACTAACCATAACCCTAACACTAAACCTAACCCGTTCTCTAACCCTAAACCTAACCCCAACACTAACCCTAAACCCCTACTATAACCCTAACCCTAAACCTAACCCTAACCCTAACCCTAACTCGTACCGTAACCCGAACCAGTACCCTAACACTAACCCTAACCCTAAACCTAAACCTAACCCTGACCGTAACCCTAAACCTAATCCCGTACCCTAACCCTAACCCTAACCCGCATCCTAAACCTAAACATAACCCTAGACCTAACACGTAACCTAACCCTAACCGGTACCCTAATACTAACCCCAACCCTAACCCTAAGCCATACCATAACCTAACGCTAACCCTAACCCATACACTAACACTAACCTGAACCCTAACCCAAACCCTCACCCTAAACGTACACTAACCCTAACCCTAACACGAACCCTAACACTAACCCTAACCCGTACTCTAAACTAACC
>JAVLSZ010000044.1:2370000-2377500 GCA_032313775.1 Urocyon cinereoargenteus
ATACTCTAACCCTAACACTAACCCTCACCTTAAGCATAACCCGTACTGTAACCCTATACCATACCATAACCCTAAAACTAAACCGTACCCTACACCTAACCCGTACCCTAAACCTAACCCGGACCCTAACCCTAACCCTAACCCTAACCCGTACCCTAAACCTAACCCTAACAATAACTCTAACCCTAACCCTGACCCTAACCCTGAACCTAACCCTACCCCTAACCCGTACCCTAAGCCTAACCCTAAAACTAACCCTAATCCTAAAATTGACCCATACGCTAACCCTATCCCGTACACTAAACCTAACCCTAACCCGTATCCTAACTCTAAACCTAACCCGAAACCGAACCCTAACCCTAACCCGTACCCTAACCCTACCTGTAGCCTAACACTAAATCTAACCCTAATCCCTAACCCTAACCCTAAACCTAACCCTTACCCTAACACGTACCCAAATGGTAAACCTAACCCGTACCCTAACACTAACCTAAAACCGTACTCTAACCCTAAACCTAAACCAAACCCGCACCCTAAACTTAACCCTAACCCTAACCCAAAACATAACCCTTAACCGTAACCTAACCCTAACCCATACCGTAACCCTAACCTTAACCTTAACCGTAACCCTAACCCGTACCCTAACCCTAAAACTAACCCGTACCCTAACCCCAACCCTAACACTAACCCGTACCTAACACTAACCCATACCCTAACACTAACACTTACCCTAACCATAAACCTAACCCGTACCCTAACCCTAAATGTAACCCTAACCCGTACCCAAACCCTAACCCTAACCAGTACCCTAACCCTAACCCTAACTCGCACACTAAACCTAACCCTAACCCTAGACCTAACACGTACAATAAACCTATCCCGTACCGTAAACTTAATGCTATACCGTACCGTAAACCTAACCCTAACCCTAACCCTAACCCTAACCCTAACCCGTACACTAACACTAACCCGAACCCTAACCCAAACCCTAACCCTAAACGTACACTAACCCTAACCCTAACCCTAACACTAACCCTAACACTAACCCTACCCCGTACTCTAAACTAACCCTAACCTTAAACCTAAACCTATTTCGTACTCTAACCCTAACCCTAAACCTAACACTAACCATAACCCTAACACTAAACCTAACCCGTTCTCTAACCCTAAACCTAACCCCAACACTAACCCTAAACCCCTACTATAACCCTAACCCTAAACCTAACCCTAACCCTAACCCTAACTCGTACCGTAACCCGAACCAGTACCCTAACACTAACCCTAACCCTAAACCTAAACCTAACCCTGACCGTAACCCTAAACCTAATCCCGTACCCTAACCCTAACCCTAACCCGCATCCTAAACCTAAACATAACCCTAGACCTAACACGTAACCTAAACCTAACCGGTACCCTAATACTAACCCCAACCCTAACCCTAAGCCATACCATAACCTAACGCTAACCCTAACCCATACACTAACACTAACCTGAACCCTAACCCAAACCCTCACCCTAAACGTACACTAACCCTAACCCTAACACGAACCCTAACACTAACCCTAACCCGTACTCTAAACTAACCCTAACCTTAAACCTAAACCCTTTTCGTACTCTAACCCTAACCCTAAACCTAACACTAACCATAACCCTAACACTAAACCTAACCCGTTCTCTAACCCTAAACCTAACCCTAACACTAACCCTAAACCCCTACTATAACCCTAACCCTAAACCTAACCCTAACCCTAACCCTAACTCGTACCGTAACCCGAACCCGTACCCTAACACTAACCCTAACCCTAAACCTAAACCTAACCCTGACCGTAACCCTAAACCTCATCCCGTACCCTAACCCTAACCCTAACCCGCATCCTAAACCTAAACATAACCCTAGACCTAACACGTAACCTAACCCTAACCGGTACCCTAATACTAACCCCAACCCTAACCCTAAGCCATACCATAACCTAACGCTAACCCTAACCCGTACCCTAAACCTAACCCGTACCCTAAACCTAACCCGTACCCTATCCCTAACCCGATGACTAACCCTAACCCACACCCTAAACCTAACCCTAAACCTAGACCTAAACCGTACCCTAAACCTAACCCATACCCTAAACCTAACCCTTACTTTAAAAGTAAACCTAACCCATACCCTAAACCTAAAACTAACCCGTACCCTAACCCCAACCCTAACCCTAACACATACCCTAACACTAACCCTAACCCTTACCCAGACCCAAAACCTAACCCTAAACGGTACACTAACCCTAACCCTAACCCTAACCCACAACATAAACTTAACCCTAATCAGTACCCTAACCCTAACCCGTAAACTAAACCTAAACCAAACCCTAAACTTAACCCGTACGCTAATCCTATCCCGTACCCTAAACCTAACACTAACCCGTAACCTAACCCTAAACCTAATCCTAAGCCTAACCCATACATTAACCCTAACCCTAACCCTAACACTAACCCTACCCTGTACTCTAACCCTAACACTAACCCTAACCCTATCCCATACCCTAACCCTAACCCTAACCCTTTCCCTAACCCTAACACTAACCCTAAGCCGTACTCTATCCCTAACCCTAACCCTAACCCATACCCTAACACTAACCCCAACCCTAACCCTAACCCATAACACAACACTAACGCTAACCCTAACCCGTACCCTAAACCTAACCCATACCCTAACCCTAAAACTAACCCGTAACCTAACCCCAACCCTAACCCTAACCCGTATCATAACCCTATCCCTAACCTTAACCCTGACCCTAACCCTAACCCTAACCTTATCCGTACACTAAACCTAACCCTAACCCTAACACAAACCCTTCCCATACTCTAACCCTAACCCTAACCCTAAACCTAACCCTGACCTTACCCTAACTCTAACCCTTACCTTAAACCTAACCCGTACACTAACCCTAACCCTAACCCTAATCCGTACCCCAAACCTAAACCTAACCATAACTCGTACCCTAACCCTAACCTGAACCCTGACCCTAATCCTAGTCCTAACCCATACCCTAAGCCTACCCATACTCTAATCCTAACCCTAAACCTAACCCTAACCCTAACCCGTACACTAAACCTAACCCTAACCCTTGACCTAACCCGTACCCAACCCTATCCCGAACCCTTACCCTAACCCTAACCCCTACCCTGGCTCTAAGCCTAACCCTAACCCGCACCCTAAACCTAAACCTAACCCTAACCCATACAATATCCCTTAACCGTACCATAACCCTAACACATACCCTAACCCTAACCCTAACCTTAACCGTAACCCTGACCTGTATCCTAACCCTAAAACTAACCTGTACCCTAACCCCAACCCTAACCCTAAACTGTACCATAACCCTATCCCAAATGCTAACCCAGACCCTAAATCTAACCCTAACCAGTACCCTAATCCTAACCCTACCCTTAACCCTAACGCTAACCCTCACCTAAACCTAACCCTAACCCGTACCCTAACACTAACCCGTAACCTAAACCTAACCTAACACTACACTTAACCCATACGCTAACCCTATCCTGTACCCTAAACCTAACCCTAACCCGTAACCTAACCCTAACCCTAACCCTAACCCTATCGGTACACTAACCCTAACCCTAACCCTAACCCTAACCCTATCGGTACACTAACCCTAACCCTAACCCATACCCTAACCCTACCCATTTCCTAACCCTAACCCTAAATATAACCCTTAACCCTAACACTAACCCTAACCCTTACCCTAACCCGTACCCTGGCGGTAAACCTAACCCGTACCCTAACACTAACCCAAACCCGTACTCTAACCCTAACCCTAACCCGCACCCTAAACTTAACCCTAACCCTAACCCAAACCATAAACCTTAACCGTAACCTAACCCTAACCCATACCCTAAACATAACCCTAACCTTAACCATAACCCTAACCCGTACCCTAACTCTAAATCTAACCCGTACCCTAACCCCAACCCTAACCTTAATACGTACCCTAACACTAACCCTAACCCTAACCCTGACCCTAAACCTAACCCTAACCCTTACACTAATCCTAACCCTAACCCGCACCCTAAACCTAACCCTAACCCGTACCCAAACCCTAAACCATAACCTAAACCTAACCGTAACCCTAAACTTAACACGTACGCTAACCCTCTCAAGTACCCTAAACCTAACCCTAACCCTTATCCTAACCCTAAACCTAACCCTAAGCCTAACCTGTACATTAACCCTAACCCTAACCCTAACCATACTCTAACCCTAACACTAACCCTCACCTTAACCATAACCCGTACTGTAACCCTATACCGTACCATAACCCTAAAACTAACCCGTACCCTAAACCTAACCCGTACCCTAAACCTAACCCGGACCCTAACCCTAACCCTAACCCTAACCCGTACCCTAAGCCTAACCCTAACAATAACTCTAACCCTAAACCTGACCCTAACCCTGAACCTAACCCTACCCCTAACCCGTACCCTAAGCCTAACCCTAAAACTAACCCTAATCCTAAACTTAACCCATACGCTAACCCTATCCCGTACACTAAATCTAACCCTAACCCGTATCCTAACTCTAAACCTAACCCGAAACCGAACCCTAACCCGTACCCTAACCCTACCTGTAGCCTAACACTAAATCTAACCCTAATCCCTAACCCTAACCCTAAACCTAACCCTTACCCTAACCCGTACCCAAATGGTAAACCTAACCCGTACCCTAACACTAACCCAAAACCGTACTCTAAACCTAACCCTAAACCAAACCCGCACCCTAAACTTAACCCTAACCCTAACCCAAAACATAACCCTTAACCGTAACCTAACCCTAACCCATACCCTAACCCTAACCTTAATCTTAACCGTAACCCTAACCAGTACCCTAACCCTAAAACTAACCCGTACCCTAACCCCAACCCTAACCCTAACCTGTACCCTAACACTAACCCGTACCCTAACACTAATCCTTACTCTAACCATAAACCTAACCCGTACCCTAACCCTAAACGTAACCCTAACCCGTACCCAAACCATAACCCTAACCAGTACCCTAACCCTAACCGCACACTAAACCTAACCCTAACCCTAGACCTAACACATACAATAAACCTATCCCGTACCGTAAACTTAATGCTATACCATACCGTAAACCTAACACTAACCCTAACCCTAACCCTAACCCTAACCCTAACCCGTACACTAACACTAACACCAACCCTAACCCAAACTCTAACCCTAAACGTACACTAACCCTAACCCTAACACTAACCCTAACACTAACCCTAACCCGTACTCTAAACTAACCCTAACCTTAAACCTAAACCTATTTCGTACTCTAACCCTAACCCTAAACCTAACACTAACCATAACCCTAACACTAAACCTAACCCGTTCTCTAACCCTAAACCTAACCCCAACACTAACCCTAAACCCCTACTATAACCCTAACCCTAAACCTAACCCTAACCCTAAGCCTAACTCGTACCGTAACCCGAACCCGTACCCTAACACTAACCCTAACCCTAAACCTAAACCTAACCCTGACCGTAACCCTAAACCTAATCCCGTACCCAAACCCTAACCCTAACCCGCATCCTAAACCTAAACATAACCCTAGACCTAACACGTAACCTAACCCTAACCGGTACCCTAATACTAACCCCAACCCTAACCCTAAGCCATACCATAACCTAACGCTAACCCTAACCCGTACCCTAAACCTAACCCGTACCCTATCCCTAACCCGATGACTAACCCTAACCCACACCCTAAACCTAACCCTAAACCTAGACCTAAACCGTACCCTAAACCTAACCCACACCCTAAACCTATCCCTTACATTAAAAGTAACCCTAACCCATACCCTAACCGTAAAACTAACCCGTACCCTAACCCCAACCCTAACCCTAACACATACCCTAACACTAACCCTAACCCTTACCCTGACCCAAAACCTAACCCTAAACGGTACACTAACCCTAACCCTAACCTTAACCCGCAACATAAACTTAACCCTAACCAGTACCCTAACCCTAACCCGTAAACTAAACCTAAACCAAACCCTAAACTTAACCCGTACGCTAATCCTATCCCGTACCCTAAACCTAACACTAAACCGTAACCTAACCCTAAACCTAATCCTAAGCCTAACCCATACATTAACCCTAACCCTAACCCTAACACTAACCCTACCCTGTACTCTATCCCTAACCCTAACCCTAACCCTATCCCATACCCTAACCCTAACCCTAACCCTTTCCCTAACCCTAACACTAACCCTAACCCGTACTCTATCCCTAACCCTAACCCCAACCCTAACCCTAACCCTAACCCGTATTGTAACACTAACCCGTAACATAACCCTAAACCTAAACCATACCCTAACACTAACCCCAACCCTAACCCTAACCCATAACACAACCCTAACACTAACCCTAACCCGTACTCTATCCCTAACCCTAACCCTAACCCTAACCCTAACCCTAACCCGTATTGTAACACTAACCCGTACCATAACCCTAACCCTAACCCATACCCTAACACTAACCCCAACCCTAACCCTAACCCATAACACAACCCTAACACTAACCCTAACACGTACCCTAAACCTAACCCATACCCTAACCCTAAAACTAACCCGTAACCTAACCCCAACCCTAACCCTAACCCGTATCATAACCCTATCCCTAACCTTAACCCTGACCCTAACCCTAACCCTAACCCTAACCCTATCCGTACACTAAACCTAACCCTAACCCTAACACAAACCCTTCCCATACTCTAACCCTAACCCTAACCCTAAACCTAACCTTGACCTTACCCTAACTCTAACCCTTACCTTAAACCTAACCCGTACACTAACCCTAACCCTAACCCTAATCCGTACCCCAAACCTAAACCTAACCATAACTCGTACCCTAACCCGAACCCGAACCCTGACCCTAATCCTAGTCCTAACCCATACCCTAAGCCTAACCCATACTCTAATCCTAACCCTAAACCTAACCCTAACCCTAACCCGTACACTAAACCTAACCCTAACCCTTGACCTAACCCGTACCCAACCCTATCCCGAACCCTTACCCTAACCCTAACCCCTACCCTGGCTCTAAGCCTAACCCTAACCCGCACCCTAAACCTAAACCTAACCCTAACCCATACAATATCCCTTAACCGTACCATAACCCTAACACATACCCTAACTCTAACCCTAAACTTAACCGTAACCCTGACCTGTATCCTAACCCTAAAACTAACCTGTACCCTAACCCCAACGCTAACCCTAATCTGTACCATAACCCTATCCCACACGCTAACCCTGACCCTAAACCTAACCCTAACCCGTACCCTAATCCTAACCCTACCCTTAACCCTAACGCTAACCCTCACCTAAACCTAACCCTAACCCGTACCCTAACACTAACCCGTAACCTAAACCTAACCTAACACTACACTTAACCCATACGCTAACCCTATCCTGTACCCTAA